>PVKA01017718.1:0-32919 GCA_004027165.1 Ctenomys sociabilis | reverse complement strand
ACAGTGTGGATTGGGCAATGCCAGGTGATGGATGAACCCTGGTCAGGGCTCAGGGTGGTGACATACACAAAGGAACTTGTATCTTAGTGACAATAGAAATTAAACCTGAGCCAAAAAACAGAAACCCACAGGCACAAGCTTTGAGAAGGAAGACAAAATGGAAAGGGACTTCAGCCTGAGGTGAAGAGCTGAAAGGTGCTCAGCTCTGTTGGCCCTCAGGCTGCTCATTAGCAAAGGAAAGGAGCCAACTGTGGCTGCTGTGTGAGCTGGGGTCTGCTTGGTCATCAAGGCTGGTTCTGCAAAGTGGCTCTGGAGAAGTCTTTGCAGGTCTTATCATTGTGTCCACAGTCTTGAAGGGGGATGAGATCAGTTAGGTAAACTGAGAGTTAATAAACCCATTTTTGCACACTCTCCTTAAGTGATTTGCTTGCTTAAGTGCAGAGCTGAGCAGGGCTCGGACCCAAAGTTTAAGGTAGTAAAGGAGGCAGATACGAAATGAAGGCAGAGTTACCAAGCTTTGGGTACCTGCAGGCTTAAGTGAAATGTCAATGTTTTTTCACAAAGCTGCCTTCAGTGTCTCACTGTCCCAAGGTGATAGCTGTATGTCGCAGAGGGCATAGTCTGTCGATTTGCGTTTTGAGCACAGGCCTTAGTGGTCAGAGATGCATGCAGTAAGTGGAAGAAAAATGCTTGAAAAGCTATCAGGTGGCATGATTCTAGCACACAGGTGATGGGGGTCTTGGAAAGAGCTGCCTTAGGCAGAGAAAGGGGTTGCCTCACCTCAGGGAAACTCCTGTGAGCAGCATGCTGTGGGGAGAGCAGGCATGACCGAGGCCCTGGGGTGCAGTGCACAGCGTGGCTGGGGCAGAGGGAAAGGCAGATGTGCTGCAGACCTTCTGTGAAAGACTCAGCTCTGAGAAAGGCTCCACATGTAGTGCTCATCCCCACAGGGTTTATCCAGCGAAGGAGGCAGCTACACAGAAACATGGACATTCATGTTTTTCACCAGTGGTGATACATAAGATTGTAAACAGCCTCAGGTTTGTTCAGGTCAGGTTTTGCCACCAAATGAGTTGTACAAATCTTGTACTTTTCTTTTTTTTGGCAGAACCGGACATTGTACTCAGGCCCTTGTGCTTGCCAGGGAAGCACATATTCCACTGAGCTGTCTCCCCAGCCCCTTATGCTTTTCAGAGTAGTGGAAAAGAAACAAGGTCTGGAGCGGAGGCAATGGTCGAGGGCCTGGGCTGCTCAGAGGATTTTTACTACCTGGGGAGAATGAAGGATTGAGCAGTCTTTTGTTTTAAAAGGTTTCTTCCCACCTCAGGTGGAAATGTGGGTGTGGAAAGTGTAGGTGAAGGCTAAGGAAGTGTGGGTAAGGCCCAGCAGAGGAGGGGGCCTGGACCAGGCTGATGGTGGACTGAATGGTCACATTCTTGATGTATTGTGAAGGCTCTTGCTGCTGGACTGAGTGGAGAATCAAAGACAACACCAAGGCTGAGAGTGATGGGTGCCATGTCCTGAGTGGGGGAAGCTACAGGTGATAAGGAAAGGAGTGGGCACTGCAGTAGGGCTCTAGGAAGCTGCTATGGCCTTTCCTTTCCAGCACCGAAGTCCCCAGTGAGATAAAGCTTGCTCCCCTCTGGGCCCTCCTTAGATGGTTTCCACTTGAGCCTAGCCCAACCGCCAGACCTCCTCCCCGCATAGGCAGCACCAGCACCCCCACTTCCTCCAGGGAATGCGGTCCCTGTGACCCGTTATCCCTCCCATTCCCACACTCGGTACCCTCTTTTCCAAGGGCAAGACTTCTCTCTGTCTTGGAAAATCTTCGGTAGCTGCACATACATGTGCGCATACATGCACGTGGACACTCACACACGCGCACACACACCCCACCTGGAGTTGTGTCCTTTCACCTGCTCCCTTCCTTTCCAAGTCTGTGAGGACGTGAGCTCCAGGCCCAGGGGCTTCCTGTGAGCCCATGCTGGTGTGCTCGAGGTGCCTCTTCACCTGTCCTCATTTCATACCACCCTTCTTGGGAACAGTGACCATGTTCGGCAAACTCGCAGATAATAGCTCCTTGTGTGACACCATCCCTGGAATGGGGTGGGGTCTCCACAGAGGTTTGCTAAAAGAACCAGTGAACCAAGAGATGAGTACCAGCCCCCACCACTGAGGGCTCCACGAGTCCTGCCTCTGAATCCTCCCCCTCCTCGTCCTCTTTCTCCTCTTCTTCTTCCTCCTCTTCTTCCCCCCACTTCTGTTCCCTCTTCCCCCTCTATTCTCTCTCCTGTTTTGTTGCTTTACTTAGTATTTGTTTTATACCATCAAGTTCTGCAAGAAAAGGACAATGTCAGCATCAGTGAGAGTGACCACAATAGCAGTTGCAACTAGCGTTCATCCAACACTTAACCCTGCTCACCGACCTGGCCCTCTACTCATATGATCCTGTTTGTGACTTTTGCTTTCTCAAAACCCTCGGAGCATATTGCCATCTGTCATAGGGCTATGCATCCTGCACTTGAGCATGTAGCAGAATCCCACAGGCTGCATCCCACATTCCCTGACTCAGAATGTGTATGTCCAGCAAGTTCTTCAGGGGTTGGTGCTACTGTCCTGAGCCATGCTTAGGGAGCCTTGATCATATGTTGAGGCTTCTGAGGCTTAGAGAAATCGTAGGACGTTCGTGCCCAGGGCCCACAGTGGGGGCACTGGGACCAGACTTCAGCAGCGCTTCCCACTGACACAGTACTTCCCATCCTGGCTCCTCTTCCCCTTGCTGCTTCCCTTCTTCTCCAGAGGATCAGACCATTTTCTGTCCATCTCGTGTTTCTCCATCGTGCGCTGCCCAGGGAGCTATGAGATCACTTGCTCCTTTCATCTCTCTCTAAACCAAAGTGATGGCTGCCAGCACGCGGCAGTGGCCGTTACCCATTCAATGCAGCCAGCTCCACTTGCTGGGATCAGATATTTTCCCCTCCCAGAGGGTGTAAGGAGATCACCGCTTTGAGCTCAGAGGGCCCTTCAGGTTGCAGGCCGTGAGGCGTGAGGCACCTGCTATTGCTGAGTCCTTGGGTTAAAATTGCACAGACCCAAGCTTTCCTGTCACGTCCTGGTTCAGACAGGAGAGGGCTGCTGTCTCTGCTCCCTTAATTGGGCACTGGGGTTCATCCACCGACCATTTGTTCCTTTGTTGAACGTGCACTTCGTTTATTCTTGAGCTTACATGATTCTTTCATTTATCCATATGGATTGAGCCCAGCTTGGCGCCAAGCTTGAGCTGGGGGATTGAAAGGGGAGCAGAAAAGATGCTAAACCTGGTCCTCTACCACTCGAGATCTGATAGGAGAAGAGCTCATTCATTCATTCAGCAAATCTTTGTAGCATGCTGAGCTTGTGCCCACCCAGTGCTGGGAGTTGGGGTTTCAGAAGGGAACAAAACAGGCCTCACCCCTCCTGACAGAACTTGCTGCCTCTCCGGGAAGCCGATTAGCTCTTGCACACCAGAAGCTTAGTAAAAAATGTGCTCCATGACTAACAAGAAAAGGCAAGGAAAGAGTGTAGCAGAGGGTAGGGCATGGGGGTGATCGGGGAAAGCCTCTCAGAGGTGACACTTACGAGGCCACAGGAGCAGCTCGAGCCTGGGGCAAGAGTAGGGCAGACCGAAAGCAGCCAGTACCAAGGCCCTGTGGCAGGAACACTTGGACAGGCAGAGAAAGGTCAGGAGGCTGAAGTAGCCGGAACAGGGAGAGAGGGAAGGAAGGAAAGAGGTGGAAATCCAGAGCAGCAGGTGGCCATGCCTTCCTCGCAAGAGGAGATGGATTTCACTATGATGGGGGGGGGAGTGATGTCATCCATATATTTTTAATTGTGCAGAATGGAGGCAGGAAGCATGGAGGGGACACTTTAGGAAGCTGGGATGCAGCAGATGAAGGGACAGTTGGATTTGATGTATGGATTTGGGAGATGGAGCCAACCAACCATGCAGTGGATTAGACCTGGGGCAAGAAGAAAGAAAAGAATCAGGGATGGTTCCCCTGCTAGCCTGAGCTCAGGATGAGCAATAGCAATGCCGCTCACTGAAGTAGAAAGATCTACGGACAGATGGGCAGGAGAAAGGATAATTCGTTAGCCTGAAATTGAGGTGTGAAAGAGAAAAACTCACCACTCTTACAGTGGGGTCTAAGGGTTCAGGGAAGGTTTTGCTTAGAAAAGGGGCAGGAGGGCTGCCTGTGCAGGGGCTCTGGGGCAGCAGTCAGCTTTCACTCCAGGTCACTCACTGGGCCTCTGCATGTGTGGCAGCAAGAGAGAAGATGGTGATGCGAGAGAGTGGACAGTGGGCCAGGAGCTTTGAGCTCACCACAGAGGGGCAACCAGCTTGCCTGGCCCTGCTGCTGGAGCCTTCCCAAGGAGCCCACAACATGGTTAATTCTTGAAGGATTCTCAGAGGTTAAGAAAAAGTGGCCATGGGTGCTTCAGAGCTGTTGCCTAAGCATGCAGTGCTCAAACAGCAGGGGGTGGGCAAGTGGCTCAGTGAGGCTGAGCCTGGCCTGTAACCAGGACACATGGCACTTCTGAGCAGGGGGGCCTGAGCCAGCAGGCATGGAGAGCTGCAGAAGGCCTGGAACCAGTGGGGCACTCAGACCTGGATCCTCCCCTACAGCCTGTCCCCCGTCCTGGAGGCCGTGGCTGTGGCCCCCTAGGGTTGGCTGTGCCCCAGAACTGCCTTCTGGGTCAAGCACTCAAGCCAGCTCCCCAATAACCCCGCCACCAGGCCCCACAGCTCCATGCCCATAGCCCCAGCCTGGCATCCCCAGCATCACCAGCTTGGGAATTCACGTAGCCCTGCCCACCTGGTGCTTCTGCTCAGCGTATCACCTTGACTGTGACCCTCGGCCAGCCCTGCCGTAGCCTCCAATTACAGAATCAAGGGCGTGAGCAGTTTTTTTGACTAACTGGGACGTCTTGGTCTTTCTCTTTTCTTTTTTTAAATGGTAATACGTAGATATTTATAATATAGAACATTTGGAAAATAAGGAAACTAAAATGAAGAAAAATACCCCCACGAAGACTGCTGCTGTTAGCACTTTGCTTCCAGTTTTACCCCACAGTTTTCATCACTGAGATTAGCCCACAGATAACCAGGACTCACCATTTCACTCAATATCTCAGGGTAATCACCTGTAACTTAAAAAACTCATGAATCTTTGAGGTCTTAATCTGTAGGTTTTTCTGAATTTCCTAAACTGGTTTCAGTGGGCAAAGACTCAGGATTGAAAGCTTCCCCCCTCCCCTATCCTGCTTAGTCCACATCTTTGTACATAAAGATGTTTTGTATTTGTTTGTTTGTTCTGCAGGACTGGGGATTGAACCCAGGACCTTTCCTCTGAGCCACATCTCTAGCTCTTTGTTATTTTGAGGTGGTGTCTCACTAAGTTGCCCAGGCTGGGTGTGCACCACCATGCCCAGCTTCTGAAAGCATTTTCTATATTGCATTCACAACAAAGTACAGTTGTGAATCAAAAATTCTCTTGATTTTGTCAGCTGCTTCCCTGAAGGGTGGGCCTGGCTTGTGTCTTCCAGCAGCGGTGTTACGAAAGCCTCGTCATTGTTAGCAGACCCTCTCCCCACCACCTGCTCTGAGCACTGCCATTTTAAAGTTGTTGGCCAACACAGGCTAAAAAAAAAAGATGACAACAACAACAAAACGGGGCATTGTTTAAAAAAAAAAAGCCTTGTTAGTGCAATGGGTCTCCTTGTCCAAACATTGGATAAGCAGTTGTATTTCTGCTGTGAATCATTGATCCGCATCTCTGCCCATATAGGAAGTGGAACCTAAATATTATTCTTAGCGATTTGCATGAGCGCTTGAGATAGAGTGGGTATTTTTATCTGTGTCTCTTTCCGTTTTAGGTTGCATGAGCCAGAGAAGAATGCCAGAGAAATCACCCAGGTACAGTCCTTGGTGAGCCAGCCTGCCTGGGAAAGTCAGGGCGTGATTTCCCTGCAGCAACCAGAGTTGCAGATCAAGTTCTAAATTAAGACTGTCCCTAGGGAGGAAGATGGGGGGTTAAAAATCCATACTTTCATCAGTTTTTCCTTGTCCTCTGCTGATTCCCTCTCTGCCTTGGTACAGCCTGCTTGGCTCCCTGCTGCCCATTCGTGGTATAACTCTAGAGGACACTCTTCTTCACGTGTCCCATGAAATCTGGCTTCAGCCTCTCCTGGTGTATATTGCTCCTTCTGCCTCCTGGCATTGGCTCAGGCTGGTTCCTCTACCAGGAGTGCACTGTCGGCAGCCTTCTCCTTGCAGCCGCTCCTTCCCAGAAGAGTTGCACAGCAGGACCTGCCAGGGCCTCTCTTGCCTCTGCTGATAGAAAGATCTTGTGTCATTAATTACCTCTCACACAGGTGCCCTCCCTTGACCCAGCAATTTCTCCTCAACATTGCAGAGGATACTTCATAGGCAACATAGCTGGCCTGTTTCTGAGAAACAGAGCCCTGCCTGTCACCAGCTGATGCCGGCAGACCTCAGAGGTTCAGGGCTTCTCAGCACCTGGTAATGAGACAGGCCCTGCTGTCACCCTGGCAGAGATAGTGCCAGCTGTCCTTGACGTTCCCAGGCAGTTGGCATTGTTTTAGACATAATCTGTGAAGGGCTTGGCTGCTGGGAAGATGGTGGGGTGGCGTTCGTAGGCCAGACACCCCGGCCAGCCATCCTGACCCACTGCAGCACGCTTTCCAGTCAGGCCAGAGATTAACCTTCTCCCAATCACTTTGGGACTTTCTTCTGGGGAAAGGGTGAGGGTGGTGAGACAATCTGGGCACTGCAACCTATAGAAATCCACATCCCAAAGTTGCTGAGCTCCTACTAAGAGCAGGAGCCAAATGGCCATGACTGCTTGTGCTGGGCAGCAGCGCTGTGCCTCAGGTCCCAGTGACAGGCAGACCTCCAGCAGTGTCCACCTGGGCCTCCTGGGCAGCTGTGCATGAGCATCTGTGGCTCGGGACCTTGGTGTGGGAAGACCACAGCTGCAGGGCCCAGCAGACGGGTTCTTCTTCAGCTGGGTGACTGAATGACGGAGCCTCCATAGGTCTGAGTTCATCCCCTGTAAAATAGACTCAATAATTCTTCCAAGCAAGGCCATAGTGAGGCCTGAATGGAGCGGCCTGTGTGATGGGGAGGAGTTGTTGAGTCCCGAGCACCAGGATGAGCACCTGCCCGCACAGTGAGCAGGAGTGGAGAGAGGTGCTGTGCATCTAAGCAGAGGCCGAGAGTAGGGAAGCAGAGTCTGTAATTCATTGTAACTTCAAGGCACAGTTGCCAGTGCGAAGATGAGTAATGTGGGAAGTACTCGGGTTTGGTAAGTGGTTGATGATGACTGGAAACTATTATTGAAACAGTCACCAGTTGAGGTGACGCATGTCTGTAATCCCAGCACTCAGGAGGCCAAGGAAAGATGATTATTGAGAGTTCCAGGCCAGTCTGGGCTGCATGGTGAGAGCCTGTCTCAAAAAACAAATGAAGGAAGGAGAGAGCAAAGGGGGGAGGGGGGAGGAGGGAGGGAAGAAGGAGGGAGAGAGGGAGGGAGGGAGAGAGGGAAGAAAAGAGTCACTACATGATGCCAGGTTCTGTTCTAAATGTTTACGTGGATGATTTCATCTGGTCCTTATAGAAGCCCTGGTGATAAAATTTTCCTTATTTTACACAGAAGGGAACTAAAGCCTAGAATTATTAAATAAATTGCCTGAAGTTCATAGAAAAGGCAGAACCAGAATTCAAACCCAGACCTTTGATCCCAGAGCCTTTTTCTCCAGTTCACCCACACAATCCTCCATCCATCCACCCATCCACCCCTTCAGCCAGCTAAGCCATCTGTTCATCCCTTCAACAGGAACGGCACTTCTGTGCCAGCCTTGCTGTCTGTAGCATAACAAATGATGAGTTAATATTGTTGAATAAATACATGAGTGAATGAGTCCTCACCCCTGCAAGACCAGCCCTGCTTGGGCGCCAGAGCAGCAGATAGCTGTGAGGAAGAGGCCTGGGTCCTGGGCCCAGCCATGGGCAGGGAGGGCAGGGGAGCATCTTTAGGATGGACATATGTGGCCTGTGATGCACGCAGTGCATTAGAACTCATTGTAAGGAGAAAGAAGGACAGACATCAGACAGAAGTGTGGAGAAAGGGAGATGAGAGCTGAGCTGCTGCTGCAGGCTGTGAGGTGACCACATTAGCATTTCAGAAAGGCCTATCAAGAGGAAGTAAGGGTGGGGCCAGGTAACTGACAAGACAAGGAGCCAGGACTCCCC
The DNA here is from genome assembly GCA_004027165.1 of Ctenomys sociabilis. Lineage (NCBI taxonomy): Eukaryota > Metazoa > Chordata > Mammalia > Rodentia > Ctenomyidae > Ctenomys > Ctenomys sociabilis. The sequence continues at coordinate 24,608 of PVKA01017718.1, read as the reverse complement.
CAGACTTGATGTGCCCTTGATGGGTGAGCACATGGAGGGTTCCAGAATGGCTTTCTCTCCATCTCCTTTAGATCCAGGATACAAACGACGTCAATGACATCACATATGCAGATCTGAATCTGCCCAGGGAGAAGAAGCCTGCTCCCCGGGCTGCTGAGTCCAACAGCCACACAGAGTACGCCAGCATTCAGACTGGCCCACCACCCCGGCCAGAGGACGCCCTCACCTATGCCGACCTGGACATGGTCCACCTCAACCGTGCGCACAAGCCATCGGCCCCCAAGCCTGAGCCGTCCTTCTCGGAGTATGCCAGTGTCCAGGTCCAGAGGAAGTGAGTGCACCACTCTGCCCAGGCCTGTCCTCACAAGCTTTCTTGTCCCACGTGGAGGGGCCGTGGTGAAGACAGCCAGTTCTCGATGGCCAAGTGGTGCAGGCCCTGGAATCAGGAGTGAGGGTAGCTCTTGTCTGCCACCACCCTTGGCTCTTCAGCTCATCCAGGGCAGCCTTGCCCCCTAATCCTGTCCCATATCTGGAGGTTGATGCAGCCAGACCAGCAACGGAAGTGGCCTGGAGTTGACCAGAGCTACCAGGGGTCTAAGAACTTATGTCACCAGTCAGCAGAAACCAGTCTGGTCGTGATCTTGGAGACTGGGCTCCCTCCTCGATGCTCTGGTGCCTGATCCTCCAGGGTGAAGAGAAGATTCCACTTCCTCCTGCTTCCTCCACCCTGCGGGGGCTTCGGGAAAATTTTCCCTTAGATTGAACTGCTCCATCCATGGAGAAGCTGGAAAAACTGAGATCTGCGTCCCAAAACTTGGCGAGGTTGCTGCCTGCAGTCCTGGGCCCCCTCTACCTTGGGCCCTCTGGGACTCCCGGGGCACTGACCAGGCTGATGGAGCGCTCTGTGTAGCCCTGCCTTCCAGACCCAAGCTTGCTCCCTCCAGCTAGCACTAACTCAGCAGCATCGCCATGGACGCCTGTAAATTATCGAGAAATGTGAACTGTGCAATCTTGAAGCCGAGGTGTTAGAAAACTTGATCTGTGGTGTTTTGTTTCGTTCTGTTTCATTTTATTTTTTCTTAAAAGCAATGTTATCTTGGCTTTTTGTCATGTTTTGAAATTCTGGTTGGGTCTTGTGAAGTCTGAGGTTTTAACAGTTTGTTGTCCTGGAGCTGAGTTTCCTCGAAGGCCCAGAGCCCTGAGCATGGGGGAGAACTGTCCCTCAGCTGCTCAGTGGGGATAGTCATTGAGCCTTCCCCCTGGGACTCAGTTCAGCCTTCTCTCTGGGTCCAGCCATGTGGCAGGACACTGTGCTAAGTGCCACCTGCCCAGTGCTTCACACCACAGCCTTGTCCAGATCTGATGCCTCAGTCTGCTCTTCCGTACAGAGGGGAGAGGGACAGTGACACCTCCCCACCATCTCACAAGCACTTTAGGGATGTGCAAAGGGGTCAGTGCTGAATTGGGCCATTTGCCCCACCCCTGTAGCCATCACCCCCTTCCAGCTCTCTAAGCTGATCTTCCATTTCTATTCTCAAACCCCATTGGGATGAAACTGGAATAGATCCTGGCCATAGCCAAGACAGCTCAGCTGTGGGCCACTGCTGGTCTGTCCTCTGTCCCTCTCTCAGGCTGGGCTGAGCCTATGACCACATTACCGTCTGACTCTTCCTTTCCAGTTGGATGCAAGGACCCACCTAGACCCCGGGCCAGCCAATGTTACAACCTTGGTTATTGGGTCTTCGCTGAGTCCAGACAATAATGTCCATTACTCTGGGCTATAAGAGGCCCAGGCTGACCAGGCAAGAAGCTGAGCCATCCTGCCTATTTCTGCAGGTACAGCGAGGGACCTTAAGGAGCCCTGTGGTCAGTGACTTGGTGTTGTACATGACAGCATGCAGAAATGCAGCAAGCCAACAGGCTGTGTGGGCAGCATTGGCTGAATAAGCCAGGGCTCCTCTATGGCATCTGGGAGCTATAGTGCCCCAGCCACCTGCCCATGCTGTTTTCCATTTTCAAAGGGTTGGCTTCTAACCCTTCATCTCCTTTGCTGCTCAAAGAGAACACATGTGAGTGTAGAAGTGTATGTGTCTGTACACACACACATACAGGATTTTGAAAGAATTTTCTTGGTGCCATTTCAATTTTGTTTTATTTTAATGGGGGAGGGGTAAGAGAATGAGGCCAGTGAGGTGGGTGTGTGGCTTTAGCTTCAGCTGGTCAGCCTGGAGAGTACTCATGCCATGTGTGTGGAGCCCAGGAAATGGAAGAGATTGAAATGACCCTATGGAAGGAATGTGGTTTTGGGAGTTTATTTTCAGACTGTTGAGAAGGAAACAGGCCCCATTTTGTATATAGTTGCAACTTAAACTTTTTGGCTTGCAAAATATTTTTGTAATAAAGATTTCTGGGTAATAATATCTTGGATGTTGTGTGTCCTTCTCTTTGGGATTTTTGTCCTTGGGCCTCATTAGAGGCTGCTGTCTATCTGTCTTGGGCACCTAGGCCAGGACTGGATATGGCCCCAGGGGGTCAGTATGCAATGTTCAGTCTGCTCCTCCTTAAGAATAATAAACCCTTTGTGGCCAAGGAGATGGCTCAGTGTAATAAGGGCTTCCCTGGCAAGCACAAGGGCCTGAGTTCAATCCCTGGCTCCTCCAAAAGAAGAATAAACTCTTTGTTTCCCCATGTAGACCAGAGACAGGCATCCAGACAGACCACCGAGCCTGAATCCTGCCTCTTCTGCTTCATAGCTATGAGATTTGGACAGCTTTCCTCCCTCAGACTCAAGCTGCCCATCTGCACAATGGGCAGCTCAGGCCTTGCTAGTGTTCCTGGAAGCATCAAGGAGGTGACCAGCGCTGAGCCCCATGCGTGCCACATGGCAGGCCCTTGCCAAGCCCTAATCCTACAGAGCAAAGAGGCCTGTGGCCCTCACTCCTGGAGGCTCTTGGGCAAATGGCCACCACAGCCCCTGCCTCACTTGACCAAGGACAGGTCTAATGAGTATCTCTCTGTTAGAATATTATTGATAGTAATAATGGAATTATGTGTTAATGTGGAGTTCATATTGGTGCTTGGTATGACAACACTTTACCCAGAGGCCATTAAACTTTATAATTCTATGAGGTCAGTACTGTTATTGGTCTCATTTTGTAGACAAGGCTCAGAGAGGTCGTAGAAGGTATGCAGAGTCACACAGCAGGTGGGTGATGTGGTATGGCGGGACTTCACACCCCAGCCGCCTGACTTTGGTATCAGATTCCTGACCTGAGTCAATGATTGATGCATCTCATATAAGAACAGACTGTCGGCTCAATGATAGCTGCTACCAGCCATGATGGCCTCTTTGTAGTTGTTCACTGCTTTTACTCTCCCACACACTGTTTTGTAGACGAGGAAACAGACAAGTCATTTACCCAGACTGGCGTGGAGACCTGACTGTTCACCCCAGGACATTGTGTTTTTTTTTTGTTTTTTTTTTTTTTTTTGTCTTTTTGAGACAGGGTCTCACTATGCAGTTCAGGCTGGCCTTAAGCTCACTTTGTAGCTCAGGCCGGTCTCGAACTCACAATCCTCCTGTCCCAGCCTCCCGAGTGCTGGGATTACAGGCCTGTGCCACCACGCCCGGCTTCCCGTGCACTGTGTTGACAGCCTCCTTCATACTGGACAGCTATGCTTGTGCCCAGAAGCAGAAAGGAACATTGAGGCTCTGGCACATTGACCTGGCCCATCTCACACAGCGACTCTTGAGACAGACAGGCTATGAGGTATATGCAGTCCACTGGGGGCCACTGCCCACCCCAGTCCATGTCAGGCAGTCCATCTGCCTCACGGGCTCGGACTTTGGCTGTGCCCAAGAACTTAGCAGCTCCTGGCCCTTCACCCGCCCTCAGCCTGTGCCTCCCTCGGAGTCTAGGCTGAAAAATCTATGCGCTGCTTACAAGGTTGAGGTGTCCAAGGCATGAATCCGGGGCAGGGGGCAGGGAAGCGCGGGCATTTCCAGGGAAGTGATGATGGGCTGCATGTCTGGACAAGGAGACTGGGGATATCTTCTGTGCAACTTCTCCACAGTCCAAGTCTCCAAGTTGATGGGTGCCAAGTGGCACTTATGCCCACAAGGAAATCAGTCAAGCACTTGGCACTTACTAAGCAACTTGCTTGGAGCACAGAAGGAGGCTCTGGCACCCCTGCAAGAGGACCAGCCCAAGGCCCCTGCCACCCAGAGTCCCCACCCACCTGACACAGTGCCCCAGGGAGGACACCCAAAGGTCCCTGGGTCCTCCAGTGTGTTCCTGGAGCCAAGATTGGACCTACACAGATTTATTTCATTTGATATTTAGTTCAGCACATATAATAGGCCAGACACTCTCCTAAACCCAGTACAAACATCAACTTATTCAATATCACTCCCTCCATCCTCTTACCCTATGAGATATGTATTCATTACCACCCATTTAATGAGGATACTGAGGCGTAGCATCTTGCAAAAACCCTCTGCTGAATGGTGTGATGAGGGGCTGGGGCTTCCAGAGAAATCACAGGGTCACAACCGCTCAATGCTTGGTGTGCATGGGACTCTGCTGGAAGACAGGAAAGAGCACAAGGTCTCACCACTGAAGCCTCTGCGGGTCATCCCAGTCAAAGCCATCAGAGGCTCTGGAGCCCAAGGGGCCTGGCCTGTCACTCCTGGGGGCACCGGTGCCTGCTGTCACATCACACTGCATTTGCCCAGTGTCTTGGCTTGTTTTCCAAACACAAAATTAGGACATTGAAAATGCTTTTGAATAAAACCTTGGTGACAGAGGCCTTGGAAAGAGGCCCAGACAGCCTGAGGGAGCAGATGTTCTGAGTGTCACCCCTAGGACAATCCCTTGGGGTCTAACATGCAAAACCTCTTCAGCCTGCACCTGTATCATGTGCAAGTTATATCTCCACTTCTTCAAATGATAGCTACCCCACCACCTTTGATGCCTGCTCCTATTTGAAAATTTCTTTAAAACAGTGTTAATGCCTCATCTTTTGAACCCAAACCCACCTGAGGGTCTGGGTGGGGAGGGGCCTAAGGAGTGCAGTTGAGTTAATTTGAAAGATAGCATCCCAGTAACCAAAACAGTACATGAAAGAGTAAAGAAAAAGTGCCCAGCTAGGCAGGAAGAACAAGGACAGCTCCGAGGACAACCATTTATCTGTCATCCCTTCTTCTGAGATTACCTTAACAACCCCTCCTTCCACCCACCCTATGCCCTGAGCCTCCTTCTTCATTATGGGCATGGAGGCAGCTGCCCAGAGTCTTTGCCCTGCAACCTTGAGCAAATTCCTCACCACTGAGCCTCAGTTTTCCCATATGTGAATTGGGGACAGTGGCGACCTGCACCTCCGGGGCCTCATGAAAACTAAATAAGACTTCACATCTGCTGCAACAGTGTGGCACTGATGGTGCCCCATGCACACCCAAGTGTGTGCACGTGCACGTTCACACTGTCATCTTCACATTGACACACATTTGCTCACACTCTGTCACCACCGTCACACCAGTGCTCTCTCACATGCGGGGCATGTTCACTCCCACACAGGTGATCAGGAGCTCTTGTAGCACTGGGTTTCTTCTCAGTGAAATAATTTAATCAAGTCCCTCCACCCCCTCACTGGCCTAAAACAGCTCTCTCTTAACCAATTTTGAGGGTCAACATCCCACCCAATTTTCAGATCCCCTTCCCCAGACCTCTGCCTGATTATTTGTTTGTTTTTATTTGGTACAGGGTCTCACTATGTAGCTCGGACTCATAGTGATCCCCCGTCTGAGCCTCTCCAGTGCTGGGATTACAGGTGTGTGCTGCCATGCCTGGTTTGGGCCTGTACAGTGCACCTGGGTGCTAAGCCGCACAGCATGCGGTACCAGGGATCAAACTCCAGTCCTTGCACTTGCCAGGCAGACACCTCGACGCTGAGCCATCTCCCCAGCCCTCTGGCTGATGTTTTAGAGACCATTGCCTGTTCGTCTCCAGCCCCAGTGGGGCTCTGTGCCTTGGCTTTCTGTCCCACCAAGCACCAGTAGAATCTGCCCTGGCTCTACAGTGAGCCACGCCCCTATGACTTGGTGTCTTGATCACTGGATCATGAGCCCCAGAACTTCATGTCCTACCTGGATCTGGCCCTCAGGGTAATAGAAGCTGTATCCACTGCATGCCAGATAGGATCCTGGCCACTTGAATCCTTTATTTCACAGAGCTTTGACGTCCTTTGCAGACTGTTGCTGTGATGTCCATTTCACAGAGAAGATCACAGAAGTGATGAATTATGCTCATTTAGCTAATCATGATTTCTCAGGTTTTTACTGGGAACCTGACCCTGTGTAAAATTCTGAGAATAGGATATGGGCAAAAGACATCACACCTGTATGAGCTCACAGGGAATGACGAAGCAGGGACAGCTCGCAAGCCCAGGGCAGAGAGGAGAACCACAGCAAGAGCTGTCCAATACGCAGTGCAAGCTCCCTAGGAAGGGAACCAGCAGGCAGGCAGCACCAGTTCTTAGATCAGGCAGGTCTATGGACCTTCAAAAAAGGTAAGGATAAAAGGTCTGGGTTAGATATAAAAATAGGCTAATGTCCTACAAGGTGACAAAACCACACCTTTATAGCTATCTTTTTGCCCAGATGAAAGTCACCGATGCCTCTACCAGACAAATCTCCATGTTAGCATGCACGACAACTGTGTATGGTCCGGGCCCTCGCTAAGTAGCAGAGACAGGCTCACATGTATCCCTAGAAGGAACGAACTAATCTTAATAGCTATTTTAAATAATGATGCAGTAGAGCAGCCCAAGGAAATGTCACTTTCTTTTGGCTTATTTCCAACCTTGGGGTACTTCTCCTCATTAGAAGAAAACTAATAGGCCTTACACACTGCTTGGGGCAGAAAAGGCTTTTGGAAGAAGCAGCACCTGCACTGAGACCTGGAGAATGCGAGACGCTGAGCCAGATAGGAAAAAGGAGCTGGTGCCTACAGGAGGCCAAGCACATGCCCATCATCCTTTGTGTTGTCTTCACTGGCAACTCCCACCTCCTGACACCATCCATTACGAGCCACAGGGCCTTTGCACATGTTGCTCCCTCTGCCTGGACCACTTATTGGTTCTTTGTTTCTTGTCCTCGCATCCAGAGAGTGGGCCAAATTCCTCTGTGAGACACTACCACAGTAAAGTAACCATTCTAGGGCTTCACCTTTGGAGGCTTTGCCACAAAATTTGTAATTATACATTGACATTCTCGATTATCATTCTTCTCTGTTGTCCTAGGAGCTGTCTCAGTGTAGGAAGGATACTGGCTCCATGGCCCTTTAGGTTCTATGTCCAATGCGTAGGAGACATCCAACAAACATCTGTTGGAGGCAAGAGTGGATAGATGAAGGCAAAGGAGTATGAGTGGATGAGTGGACAGACTGATGGATGCCGGGAGGACAGACAGATATATGGATGGACAATCCGTGGGTAAGGAAGAAGGAAAGAGAGCAAAGGAGGAGGAAGAAGGACATATAGGCTGGAGACGGCTTTGCATCCTAAGAGGACTGACAGCCACATAGCGGGCTTAGAACCAGTTTCCAGCCCTGTCCCCTCAGCTGTCCTGAGTTCTTTTGCCTTTCATTGGCATCCTGGACTCAGAGCAATCACTTTGAAAACAGAAAAAAAGATTCCTGCTCTCTGACAGGAAGGAACCGATGACCCTTGTCCATGTCTCTGGCGCCTCTGCTAGGGAAACTGGGGCTATACTTAGAAAACAGATGAAAGACTGCAAAGAGCTTTCTCTACTCCGAAATTGCACAGCTCCAGTGCAGCTGGTTAAGTGGCCTAACTTTGAGAGCTGCCAGGGAGCTGCCAGTCATCAGCGTGTCCTCCTCGCCCTGCTTCAAGGACAGCGAGCCAAGCCCTCCTGGTGGAAGGCGCTGCGCCCACACGCCTGGCCTTCGGCCCCATGCCCCACTCGGGGCAGGGTCAGCGCTGGGCAGCCAGGCGTGTGCAGCCAGCCACAGCCCCACGCCCAGAATGGGGCCGGGCGAGCGTTAATGGCAAGGAGGCCGCAGCCTGACTGACACCGTCGGCTGGGTTCGGCCACGGCTCCCAGGGTGCCAGCAAATGGACCCTGCGCCCATGCAGATTAGAACATTATCACTCACATTATGTGTGGGGCGCGAAGACGGCTGCGCCCAGGCCCAGAGCTGCCATTACTGCAGGACCTTTGCTGAAAATTTTTTTCTTGGGGCAATTAAATCCTCAGCTGTCTCCTCATAGGGAGTGCCAGCTTGCATTTTAATTCCCTTTAAAAGAGGGAAGTGGGGGGAAGGATACACAGCAAAGAATTAAAAAATAACAATCTGCTTTATAAATTCATCCATTCCTCCATGGCTACACATCCCTTCGCAGTTTTCTCCCCCACTGGCTCCTCAGTGACCTTGACTCCAGGCTGCCTGTCCCCCCACCCACCTCTCCAAGGGGAAGGGAGGAGGTGGTGGCAGAGAGCACCGCTAAGGAGGAATGCATGCTGGTGTCAGCATTGCTCCTGGGAGCGTTTGCTCTGCCCCACTACTAACCTAGTGCCACAGATGAGGAAACTGAGCCTGGGGAAATAACTGGCAATGATGCAACTTGTGGCAGGACATACATGCAACAGGATGGGTGAGTCTCAAAACACACAGTGCTGAGCTAAAGCAGACAGACCTAACAGTGTGTTTATGTCACGTTGAGAATCACAAAAACATCAAGGTGTCAGAAAGGGGCAGAGGAAACTTCTAGGGAGATGGAAAAATTCTCTGTCCTGAATGAGGCCATGTGAGTGTTTGTTGATCAGAGTTTATCGGACAGCGCACCTAGCCAGGGTGCATATCATTACTTGTAAAGTGTACCTTAATACAATTTATTTTATTAAAGGTAACAATAAGCCTGTATGGTGCTATATGGATGTAACTCCAACACTCTGGGAAGCTGAGGCAGGAGAATCTCAAATTAGAGCCCCCACCTGGACAATAGTACAATAATGAGTTAGTATTTATCTGGGCCTCACTGTATGCCAATTTTCTTATAAGCATTTTCCTCATGTAGGGCTGTTTATTCTTCACACCAGTCTGAGATGCAGGTATAAGGGCCCATTTGCCAGAGGAGGAAAATTGAGGCCAAGCAGAGATGATGGCAAGTAAGAAGCAGAGCATGGGTTCCCAGTCAGGCAGGGCACCCCTGCATCTAAACTTCCAAAGTCTTCCCCAGGTGATGAAATCAGTGAAAGAGTGAAAATACACCATTCGCCAGAGAACTGTCTACTCAGTGTCCACCGCAGGTCAGACTCCACATGAAGACACATAAAGAGCAACAGACGCATCCAAGCCTCTGTCTGGGAGGAGAGGGATGCCCAAATAGCCAGGAGAAGTGCGCACGCTGCCTGCACGGGCACCTCCCAGAAGGGGAGGTTAGGGGTCGCAGATGGAGGCCCGCCCACCTCACTCCCTCCTCTCAAATTTGCAAGCAAATGAGCTGCCACCCCACAGGCACCAGATTCCTGAGCCACCTGCACTTAACTTGATTTCAGGCCAGGAGCTCTGCTGAGGTAGAGCTGGTGACAAGGGTTCCTCTGTCAGGGGCCACTGCAGAGGCCCTTTGAAGTCACCACCCTGCACCTGGCACCATAGGCCCAAAGCTCAGCTATTTCAAAAATGACCCTTGCACATTCCCTTCATGGGCAGCCCAGACAGCCACGTCCCAGCGCATGGGACCGGCAGCATGGCGGCAGCCGGGAGCCCTGGGGTCCCAGGGAGGGCACTTGCCTTGAGCCACGCCATGTGGGGCGCTGTGTGGCTCGGCTCGGGGTGCTGTGACGTGGCTTCAGAGTGGCTGAGTGTCAGCATGTGCACCCCAGGCAGCAGCTGCTGTGCGCTGGCTCCGCAGGGAAGTGTGGCCTCAGCGGGCCCGGGCCGCCACCCTGCTTGCAGGCGGGCGGGCGCAGAGAAGGTAGAGAAGGGCAGCTTGCCCAGGCTGCTCGGCGCTGCAGGAGCAGAACCGGCGTCTGCTCCCCACCAGGGACTTCGCAGCCCCCTCAGTCTCCACAAGATAAGCACTGCACCTCATTCAGAGAATATTTGGGGGAACTGAGATCCTCCAGCCTCCTGGGTACCCACTTCTCAGCTGTGAGAACTTGGGCAATTTCTTGCCCCTCTTTTGTCAGTTCTTGTCAGTGAATGGTGCCAAAAATCAGACCGTATAGGAAAGGTCACATGAGCCAAAATATATGTGAAAGCAGGAAGAACTGGGCCCAGATGGCTGTAGGCCCTCAGAAACTGGCAGCCTTGCCATCATGTGAGCTGCATGCATTTGTATTTGTCATGAGTGGGCTCACAGCTAATGAGTATATTGTGAGGAACTTTCCATACAAGACCTCCCTCTTTCACGCAGCCTTGGAGCGCTCTTACCTCCATTCTGCCATCTGTGCACCAGGGCCCCGTCAGGTCCTTTGCTCTTCCAGCAGGAGAGATAATTAAGAAAAACAAAGAGTAAATAATTGACCACGACACCTTGTGATGTATGCTATGAAGGAAATAAGACGGGCAAAGTATGGAGAGGGAAGTGGAGGAGGCAGATGAGCTTTCCATAGTCTCACAAAGAGAAGGGACAAGGAAGAGCCTGAGGAAAAAGGGCCCAGAGGAGAGGCAGCACGGGCCAAGCTGAGAGTGGCTGAACTGGAGGAGGAAGGTGATGAGTTCTGAGAAGCGACGGCTGTAGGCCCCAGGTGGGAGTGATCCTGAGAGAGGAGCACAGCCCTTGGGGCCAGCAGTGCACCCAGTGTTGGGGGAAGGGGGGACTCTCAGGCCTGGAGTCACAGAAGCCCCTGGGAGAGATGATGGGGTAGCAGCCTCCAGGTGGGAAGGCAGAACACACAGGACCAGCTCGTGGGAAAAGGCGTCTCAGGAAAAGGAGAAACAGGTTGCTGCAGACAGATGTCACCATGATAATTTAATTAACAAACTCCCTATTGAGAACATTTGGGCTGTGTCTATTTCTCTACTACTTGGAAGCAATTTTGTTATAAACGTCACCACAGAGAAATTCCCACAAGTGAGTGGCTGGGTCAGAGTGAATGCTTTTGCACTTCTGGCTCATCTCATTTTCTGTTCCCACCCTGCTCTCCCAAGTTCCTCTCTGGCTTTTCCCACTCTCTGAGCTCCTGGGAACACCCAGCCTTCTAGACCAGCACAAGCCCACCATGGCAGGTGCATTCAGCTTTCCTGTTGCCTCCTGAAGTTACAGATGCTGAAGAGGTGCCCTCAGAACCAGCTCCATAGCTATAGAGACTGCCCCAGGGCCTCTTGTTCCAATGGAACAGAAACTTCCAACAGCCCAAGGCAGCCAATTTATCCCTATTTATGGGGCCACACAGAAACGCACTTTTCTTTCTGTTCAACCCTGACAACGAGGCCCTGTGCAGAGGCTGCAGTGGACACCAGCCCAAGTCACCAATGCTAAAGAACACTGCAAGCGCCCCCTCCAGGTCCTGCCCTCGGAAGCCTCCGCTTCCACCCCTCCAGCCCCACCGTCCCACCCCGCTTTCTGCGGGCTGCAGGTCTTCTGCTTCCGCTCCACGCCAGCACAGCCGCCAGGGGCGCCTTTTCATGCGTGGTCTTTTGAAGGAAGTATTTTCTTTTAATCAGCAGCCACTGTATCTGCAAAGGTGTTGAAACATAATTGTATTATTTTCCCCTCACTTAGGGCTTATTCGTACCATTTATTTGGAGGGAAGGAGAAGCGTAACTAAGAAGCCAGCAGAGCTTCACAGCTAGCATGCGTACAACATTTCATTTTAATGTTGGCATTTATGCTTTCGAAGATGGCTTCTGTTGTTTTCCCAAGACTGACCTGGTGGGTTACTTAATCCAGAAAGGCTTTCCCAACACACTGCTTGTTAATATAATCATCTTTCCTTGTCTGAGAGATATGAGCTCCAAGACCCTCAGTGGATATCTCAAACTATGGGCAGCACAAAACCCTGTTTGTGCTGTTTTTCCTCATCATACATATCTATGATATAGTTTAATTTATAAATCAGGCATAGGAAGAGATAAATACAAGTAACTAATAATGAAATAGAACAATCATAGCAATGTACTATAATAAAAGTTATATGAATAGGGTGTCTCTCTTAAAAGACTCAAAACAAACATTAGTATTTTCAGATCACAGTTGACCTTGAGTAACTAAAGCCACAGAAAGCAAAACAGTAGCTAAGAGAGGCTTACTAGATATCTTATAAGACAAGAAGCTTTCTCCATAGCCTAATAAATGAATAATAAAGTCTCTGACATAAATAATAATTGTTATTAACTAACTATGGAGGAAGTGTTAACAGCCAACCTGGTGTCATCATCTCAAGACTTTCGTGCCCTTTTTACAGGTAAGGCAACAGATATCACAAGTGACTACCTATAATTTAGGTTACAGAGCTGATTAAGAGTAGGATGGGGTGTAAATGCCCAACTCCCCCAGGCCCAGGATTGGTCAACATAGCAAGGTCAGAACTGCATTTCCCAGAACTCTGCCCCCTTATGACTCTGGTCTAATACTGGCCACATACAACATTTTGCTGAAGATTTGGAAGGCATGGTGAAGATGCAGTCATAATCATATTCTCTGAAGACCAGTGTGGCCGCTTTTGCCACTGCTGTGGGGGCAACTCTCGCCCTCTACTCCTGCACACATACCTCCTCCTCTGGCTTCTCCCAGCCCTGGGCCAGGTACTCATGAAGCTATGAGAGGCAGGTGGCAGGTTGTGTGGGTCACCTGGCAGCATGCCAAGCCGGTGACAGACAAATCCCCCATGCTTCTCCTCTTGTCCACAGCAGCTGTGTGTTCCAACTGACCCTGGGTGCAGCTGGTCCCACCACCAAGTTCCACACCAGAGGCAGAGGCCACTGCCTGCACAGGCACCTGCTGGTCCCCACGGCGCATGAAGTCAGTCGTAAGCCCGTGGTGACTCCTTACTCAGGATCACACAGCCTCTGCTTCTCTACTGGGTCCCTGTCTGTGTCAGAGGTCTAAGTTTTATTTGGGCAGTGGCTTGCTCCTCTCCTGCTGGATTTGACAGATTAAACACATGAAAACACACGACACCCAATTATGTGAGCATCACATAAATGTGAGTATCCCAGAGCTAGTGATCCTTTTATAGTGTAGACCATGCAATATTTGAGATAGACTTACACAGAGAAATTGCTTGTTTATCTGAAACCCAGACCTAACTAGGTGTGGGCATTCTTCATTTTGTCTGGTAAACATGCCCCTGTCCCCCAGGGCTGCCACCCATAATTCACATATTGATAATCAATGCTCAGGATACAGCCCAGGTTCCCAGAACCAGGTTCACCATCAGGGCCCAACTCATGCCCCACTCAGCTCTCACATCTTCCTTCAAGACAACTTCTCCTCACCTCTAAGGCTCTGCCTTTCTCATCCTGTCTTGTGTGCTGTCACTTCCTATTCAGCCATCATGCCGTGACAGCAGCTATTTCTAGAAGCCTTACCTGACCTCTGTGGGGCACACTCACCCACTTTCACTTGTAACCCCTTGGACACTGTGATCACAATGTAAGAACAATGGGTGTGCATTTAATCTGCTCCTAAGGTGAAGGAAAGGTTCATAAGTAATGGAGAACCATGTGGCCCCAGAGAGGGTGGGAGGGAAAGACAGATTTGCCCTCTGGGCCTCGGTCTCCAGGGACCTCTTATCCTACACCTACCTAAATATATTTAGATTTTAAAGGTAAGTGGGCTTGTTTTGCTTTAAATGGGATTTGTCAGCCAGACTTGCTCAAGTTTGGGTCCAGCTATGGGGATGAGGGTGGAGAGGGAGAGGAAGAGGAAGAAGAAGGAGAGAGGGAAGAGGAGGAAAGGGAGAGGAGGCAGAGGAGGGAGGGATTGGCTCCAGTGCCCAGTCTGACACCACAGGAAAGGTTGACTGTGGCTGGGTTAGTCTCCAAACCAGGGACTCCTCAGGATTTGTTTAGGTGCTCTCCATCATGTGTGATTTGGGCTTTCCAGGCTGACGGCTTTGAATATGCCCTCAGAGGACTAAACCATCCTAACCCCAGCTTTTAATTTTCATCCTGCCATTTCTACTCATGTGACCTTGACCAAGGCAGGGGAACATACTCATTTCTGCTGCCAGCAGTGACATGGGGCCCACCTGGCTGGGCTGAGCTGCGAGCGTGCCTGCTGATTCATGCTCACGGGGAAACTCTCCACCCCAGGCTGCGGTCGCTTTGACTCTTCACACAGCTCTTTTGGAAATCAAGCAAGCCCTCCAACATAACCCACTTGTCCACCCTCATGTAACTTACCACCCCTTCCCCAGGCCTCACCCCAAAACTGGCCCCATCCCTGTCACTGGAGAGACAAATCTGAAGCTTGGCCCTCCAACTACTCATGCTTCGCTCTCTTAGGAACAAGCCGTCTTCTGTCACATCCACCCGTTCTGGTGAGCGGCAGTCAGTGCAGGCCTTGTTCTGTGACATTATTACAGTGTGTTTTATTCTCAGTCCACATGCAGTTCTCCTCACAGCCTGGGAGCCCCTGGTCACCATAGCCAAGACGGTGCAGACAGAAGGAAGCCAGGGAGGTGGCGTCAGTGCCCTCTTCTCTAACTTCCAGCCCCAGCCTGCCTCACAAGGATCTGATCAGAGGAGGATCAATAACCCTGTGCATTCTCCTATCTGTTTCCAGAATCTCAACTTAGGCTTGTAGCTGTCTAATTTATTATTATATGGTGCAGTTCAGGGTAATTATATGCTGTGGTATAATTTGTTATAACTTGGGGTGAGGCCTATAACTGTATAATTTATTATTATACTGTATAGGGCTGAATAATACAAGGAGTATATAATTTATTTCAGGCTTATGAGTCTAACCTGTAATCCAAATGCAGCACGAAGCCAATGTAGATGAGTTAATGTTTCTACGGAAACTTCAAGCTAGATATTTCTTCATTTCTAATGTCTTTCCTTGGGCTTCTCAGCCTGGCTGGTGTTGGCAGTTCTGGTCTTTTTTGCTCTACACAAAGCTCAGATTTGAGGCAAGCCTGGCTTGAGCAGGTCTTATATATCAAGCCATGGGAAAGGGTTGCCCAGAGCTGTCACCCTTCCCTGTGACAGGTGTCATCGCAGGGAGACCATGGCTTGCTCAAGGTGATGCCAGGAGCAGGTTCTGGGCCAAGACCAGAAGCCAATATCCTGAGTCCTCAGCAGGGTTCCCAGTAGCATTTTTGTTCACTCATGTACCAACCAATAGTTACCAACTATTCTGTGTTCCGTTCTCACCCTGAGCCAGACATAGTCCTTCCCTTCATAGAACGTGCAATCATCGGGCGTGGTGGCCTGTGCCTGTAATCCCATAGAACGTGCAATCTTGACAGCTTAAATCTCGCTGGCCTCTTGTTTCTGAAAGCTTGTCCCTGGGCCAGCACCAGCAGCAGAGCTGGATAGAAGTGCAGAATCTCAGCCACCTGGACCACTTGAATGACAATCTGCACTGCCACCGGACCTGTGGGATTCCACATGAGTTGACAAGCTTTGCCTGAGTTTCTGAAGACTTAGAAGAGCAGTTTCCCTGTGTACTTCCCACAATGTGCACATCTTCTCATTGAGTACTGAAACAGTTTCTGCTTCCTTTCCCACCTTCTCTTCTTCCTCCTACTTTTCCTCATTGTCTCTTCCTTTTCATTAAGTACTTAGTTTTGTCCTAGACACAAAAGTTTATTGTGTATGATCTGGAAATTACACAATGACACACACACACACACACACACACACACAGAGAGAGAGAGAGAGAGAGAGAGAGAGAGAGAGAGAGAGAGAGAGATCAAAGTCAGAGTTCCACAATCCAAAGAGGAGAATGTTACTATTTTGGTGATTCATCTGTCAGACATTTTTCAAACAGACTGTATTCAACAAAATTTTAAGAAAAGATGGACTTGTGTTACCCTGTGATTTTTCAATACTGAATACCTAGCAGGTTTGCCCAAATACATCTCTGGGCCCAACTTATGCCCCAGCTCCTGATCAGAAGTTCTGGGGTCAGACCTGAGGTTGTCATTTCTAACAGGTTTCAGGCGCTGTGGGCCCACGGCCTCCTGGATAAGCATCAGAGCTGGAATCCAGTCCTGTCCTTGCCAGCTGGGTCAGGGCTGCCTCTCCATGCTGCAGCTTCTTCAACTACCAAGACAGTGCTGCCTCATAAGATTATGGAAAAGACTCCATGAGGTAGTTAAATTAATAAGGCACAAAGGAAGTATTAATTATAATAAATATACATATAATTTTAGAACTGAGATTTCCTAACAATTGTTCACAAACACTTTTCATGTCATTATTCTGCTGTGTATTCCTTTTTAAAGGTGGCAGGGTTGTCCTTCCTGTTATGCATTTATCTGGTCCCCAGTCTTCAACTAAACGGCGCTGTGTGGTGCCTTCCCGTGGATAAATCACTGTGCACCTGTGTGCGTATTTCCGGAGGACAGACTGTGCTGCATGGGAAATTGCTGAGAAAAATCACCCTACAGGATTTAAGGCTTTTGGTAAGTTTTGCTAAATGGACTTCTAGAAAAATTAAACTGATGTGTAATGCATCAGCGGAAGATGAGAGCGTGCTTTCTCTATCTTCTCATTAATGTCCCACGTTGTTTTTTAATAATGCTAATGCTTTGTTAATTTGAATTTCTTTGATGACTACTAAAGTGTGATGTCCCTTTCCAAAATCTTAGGAGAATTCATTTTGAATGTACAAAATCCTCCACACCCCGGAGTGGTTCAGCGGCCCTTTCCTCTCTCATGGAGCGACTCTGCCTCGGCTTCTGCCCCCGTGCTCACCCCTGGGAGCGCAGAGGCCTCAGCTCACAGGTAACAGCTGCCTAATTTAAATCCCACCTGTGCTACTGGCAACATCCTCCCACTTAACGGTGGGTGTGGATTCAAGGAGGCAGGAAGTACTAGGAGGGGAAACAGAAGGAGGGAAGCCATTTGTTCAACAAAATGCCCTCATCATCTCCAACAGCCAGGCTGCTGCTAAGACAAGGACTTCTGCGAGGGGCGGCGCGTGCAGTCAAGCACACAACAGGGACAAGGGGTTGGCCTGGGCTTTGCAGTCAGACAGAATCTGGGTTCTAATCCTCCAAATCCTAACTTTTGGAAGAGAATGGGTTATTTTTAGACTATTTCTTAGGCTTAAATTATCTAAAATAAGAAGTCATTCATTGACTTCAACTTTGGCCAAGGTGGAGCCACAGAAAACAAGTTTATCCTCTTCTTTTGAACAAAAAACTGTAGGTAGATAGATAGATAGATAGATAGATAGATAGATAGATAGATAGATAGACAGAGATAGAGATATATAGATATAGATATCTCAGCAGGTTTGAAGACACAAAGTGACATATGAGAGCAAGCCCTGACAGACAGAAACAAGAAGACAAGGCCTAGGATGGCCTCAGCTGGCAATCAGAGAGCTCAGCCCTAGGCACAGGAGAGGCAACCCAGGTGGTTCCTGGCCTGGGGATGCATCCAAGAGGTCACTGTGATTTGGATGATTTATTCTCTCCAAAAATAAATGTTAAGTGTTAATTCTCAATGCAATCATGTTGGGGAGGAAGCCTCTTGGGGTGTCTTGGGTCATGAGGGCTATACCTTCGAATGGATTAAGGCAGCTCAAAGGTGATGATGGAGGGGGTCTTCCAGGGTCTGCTGCCTTCTGCCCCATGAACACCCAGCATTTCTCCCCTCCAGGGCACCCAGTGCGCAAGACACCATCTTGGAAGCAGAGTCTGGAATTTCACCAGAACTGAACTTACTAATGCCTTCAGAAATGGGAAATTATTTCTGTTCTTTAAAAATAATCCAGTCTCACATATTCTGTTTAACAGTTCAAATGCATTATGACCAAATCAAGAGGTCACAGGCTGAGGTGTTACTGGGAAGAGACCTGGAAAGGGACCAACAGAACAACAGCATGTGAACGCCAGACGCTGGCAAAGCATCACATAACATGACTGGGGGGACAATTGCAGGAGGGCACACAGGAATGGGAATTACCTCTGCTCTCAAGGGGTAGAGAATAAGACTTCATAATCGATAGGACAACAGAGTATTTACCAGATATTTGCTTCATCAATAAGGTAAAATTGGCTCTAGACTACATATTCTGGTTCCTGATAAAATGGTTATAAGCAAAGGTTAAACTGATTTCATACAACTTAGCTTTTCCAAAAGAAAGGCTTAGAAGTATACAGATGCATACAAAGAAAAACAAAACAGGCATCCAGCAAGGCAAAACTCACATGTCTTGTATCCATAATGAAATTACCAGGTAGGCAAGAGAACAGGGAAAGTCGACCCATTAACAAAAAAAATTCAGTTGGAGAGTGACCCAAAAGTGACATAGATGGTAAGCTTGATGGATAGAGACACTAAAATTGTGAATATTTCACATATTGAAGACACTAAAAGCTTGACTAAAGATTGACTAGGTTAAATTCTGACATTAAAGACAGCAAAAGAACTCAAAATAATTTAAAAAGTTAAAAATACACCGATAGAAACTATTGAAAAAGAAACAAAAATGAAGAGAGATGAAGTAGTGAGTATTTGGACAATTTCACACACACACACTCAATACATATATGGGGAAAGTATATTCTCTCTGAGAGGGAGGGAGCAACTATTATCTGTCTACATAGAAAGAGTTATTTCTGGGGGGAGGGAGAAAGAGCACAGACATTTGGGCCAGGGATATGGCTCAGCAGCACAGCACCTGCCTGACAAACACAAGGCCCTGAGCTCAGTTCCCAGTACCGAGAAAAATTGCCAAATCTGATGAAAGGTATGAATCCAGGGGCCCAAGAAGCCCAACAAACTGCAAGTATGTTGTCTCATCCCCGTCCCCCTCCCACCTCCAAGGCACACCGCACCGCCTCACCATACAGCCCCATACTTCTTCACTCCTGATCTGAAAGAAGAATTAGGAAAATGACACAAGACCTCATTATAGTCAAATTACTCAAAACTAGATCCAAAAAAGCCTTAAAGCTAGCCAGGAAACAAATTTTAAAACATGTTATATCCAAAGGAATGTCACACTCATAAGGCTGCCATCAGGTTTCTCAAAAGAAAATGCAAGTGAGAGGAAGCATCTTTAGAAGTGCTAAGGGTCCCTGCATGGGACCCCTTCTGTCTCTCTCTGTTGAACAAAGAGAAGTTTGTCCAAGTTATGGAGAAGTTTTCTCCCCCCCCCCATAACTACATTCTTCTCTTAACTTCCATTATGCCCAAAATTCATTCATTTTTAGAGAACAGAAACTCATCCCAAGTATCTTTCAGGTTGGCAGTTTCACTCTTTTAGATCATTTGGAGGTTGTCCACTGGGATCATTGGCTGGAGTATGCTTTTGTTTCATAAGACTCTGGATTGGGACTCATTTAGGTAAGAAATTTGTGCTTCAAATTTTGATATGTCTTTGCTCCTTGCTTATAATGCTTATACTTTGTCTCATATAGTTCTGTTAAAATGTGATAAATCTAAGTTAAAACAGAGAAATGTTATAAGGTGATGATATTTCTTTAATGAGACATTTTATTACTGTTTTGCATTTGAACTAGTTGCTAAATTTAGTGGTATTCCTTGACAATAGTATTAGGGAAAGTAACAGTAGAGCACCCCCTAGTAGACTTTAATATAAACTTCTGTAAAATGGGTCTTTTAAAAACCTAGTTCAGACTTAGAAAATATACATGCTTATATAACAAGACACAGGATTTCATCCACCATTTAAAAATCACATGAGGTCAGTGACCATTCTTAAGGCTTGGAGGACAGGTTTTACTGGGGCAGACTGTCTCTGATTCCCCTCTACACTCTAGAGGAAATGTCAGGTCTGCTCTGCTTCACTTTCCTTTCTCTGGCCTTACTCCTAATTTTTCCTACCTCTTTGTACTTTCCCTTTTAGCGACATGTAAAATTATAAAATTATAAAGGTGTTTTATAATTTTAGTTAGACTGTTCCAATTAAGTGAAGCTCATAGAAAATGAGCGCTTGTTAACACTGAAGACAGGGAAGTCATTTTAGAGGAAGGACACACACGCCATCCAGAATCATACCAGCCAAGAGAATAAAAATAAAAGCCATGTCCAGCTTAGCATTCTTGGCAGGCCTCCTTTGAGAGACTAAACCTGAGACACAATAGAGAGAACTGATGGCTGGGTGACACCAGAAGGAGCTATTTCAAAAGCATCACACCATAGGGGTCCAAAACACATTTAGTCTAAGGGAGGATCTCTGACATTTCCTCTTCTCCTAGGTTGAGTTATCATTTAGGTGTATAAGAAAAATACTTTGATAATAAGTTGTAGACTTTAAAACCTTTACTGTAAACTTATATAAAGTGCCAGGTAACCCTGTTCAGGCTTTCACTATCCCTTATAGAACTTTGAGGAGCCAGGGAGATAGCTCGGTGGTCTAAGTGCCTGCCTGATACGCACAGGGACCCAGACTTGATCCCTGGTCCTCCATACCGTGCAGGGCCCAGGACCCCGGGCGTGCTATGCCAGCCACCAGACTGGGCATGGTGGTACATGCCTGTAATCCTAGTGCTGGGGAGGCTGAGATAGGGAGTCCAAGCTGCATAGCAAGACCCATATCAAATAAATACATAATAAAATATTTTTTAAAGACAGAAAGAAAAAAGCATTAAAAAAGAACTTTGACAAAAAGTGCCTACTCCTCTTTGAAGCAGAGAACAGGTTTCCCCAGCATCTCTTTAGTGAATCCCCATTGAAGCCAGTGGCTGATGAAATGTTGACCAGAGAGACAGCTGGATTTGTTTCTGGAGACTGATCTCTGGTTGCGTGGGCCAATAGAACCTGAGAACAACTGAGGTGTCATGGCTGGGGCTACTCTCAAGGGGATACCCAAAGGCTCCTCCATGGAAACTGGCTCTGGACCACTGAAAGATCTCCACTTACCTATTGTGCTTACCTCTTTTTGCCAGGAGAGTAGGAATTCTCCCTCAGCTTTTCAGTGGAACCACTTAATTACCCCCTTTAGAAATTAGGCTGAGGCAGCTTGCAACAATTTACATTTCACAGCAGCTATCTGGGAAAATGATTTACATTTGTGCCTTACATATGCTAATGAAGAGTAAGAAAGATTTTAGTCAGCCTTAACTAATGTGCCTTTACCAACACATAAAATGTGATTGCTAGATGATAAATATAAGTTTAACCTGTGAGCTTCAAAGATTTAAATAAAACGTAGCCTTGTCCTACTGCTAGGATAGGTTGTCTTGGTGATTAGATGCATGACACAAGTGTCTTGGAGATTTCTTGCCCTAGGGCCCAGGGCAGAATTCCTCAGGTCATTGTCTCTTCTTTTATCTATCTCCAGAGGTGATCCCCTTTACAGTTCTGCTTGGAACTCACCTTTTAAATATACAATAGTTAATTACAAAGATATGCCTCCTTCTCTAGACATTCCTGTCACCAGACAAACTGTAATTTATGCTTATATGTGTTCAATAGGAGTAAGTACATAGTTCATGAGCTTTTGAGGAAGACAAAATTACACACCAGTTAGAGGGTGACTGGGCTGGTCTTCCATTCTCCCTGAAGATGGCCTCTGCTTTCTCTGGAGTGAAATCTACTCAAGGAATGCCTTGAAAGTATAAAGATCAATTCAATAGAAGTTCACCAGCTTTCTGGGAGGACAAAATCACGTGCCAGTTCGAGAGTGGATAGGCTGGTCGGATTCAGTCTTCTGGTCTCTCTCCAGATGGCATTCACCTGCTCTAGAATGGAATCTACTTGAGGGATGCCTTGAGGGTATAAAGACCAATTAGAAATAGAGAGGGGACTCCCAAATTATCTCCTTTTGTGTTTATTCAGGGTCAAAGTCTCTTATTCCTTTAGAGTGCATCATTAATCTTTGGAAGGTGTTGGACCCTTACTCTTTGAAAAGAGCTATATGTACACAAAATGGAATACAGACGAAAGAGATACAGGGAAGTAAAACTCCCAACGTGACCTGCATGAGTTTGTGTTCTCTAAAACCAAAGAATATATCTTAGGAACAAACTGAGGTTGAGAATAGAACTTTATTGGAAAGAAAAGCTTCTGTCAGAGAGGGGCAGAGGGAGACCCAAGCTGGTTGCCCAGGGAAGCTGTCTCTTCTAGGGACTTTTATAGTGTAAAACCATGCAGGGCTAAGGTAGAGGAGTATCACTTAGGTGGATGTGGGGTAGGGCAAAATTATGGTCAACCAATGGGACTACAAGCACCATTGCTCAGGTAAAATTGATTAGGCCCAGGACCAAATGGGGAAGTGAGTAGTAAGCAGACATGAATACTGGACAAGGTCTCTTCCCCTCAGGGGCTGGACTAGTGATTCACTTGGGTCTTTTTAGGTGATCACTACCTATTTAGAATATCAAGCCAGGCGTGGTGGCACAGGCCTGTAATCCCAACACTCAGGAGGCTGAGGCAGGAGGATTATTGTGAGTTCAAACCCAGCCTGAGCTACAAAGTGAGTTTAAGGCCAGCCTGAACTGCATAGTGAGACCCTGTCTCAAAAAGACAAAAAAAGAAAGAAAAGAAAAGAAAAACAAGTTCAACACTCTTAAAAGAAAATGGAATATCAATCCCAGGTGCTACTCTGTTAGCATTTGTTTGGCCTTTAGGTCTGGTTCACAGCAGGAGCATCCGACCCTCCCAGAGTTGCAGACATCTTGTCTCCTATACTATCTCTTTCCAGAGCCTGACCCTGTCTGACTGACTATAATATTTCTAGCTAACTGAGCTGCCTATAACAAAAGAACTAATTTTAATATTCTTTTACAACTGAAATCATACTGTAAAAAGAGGAAAAATGGTCAGAATTGTGTTATGTTCAAGCCCTCTTTACATTAAGAGATAATTCATATTTATGTTCAAGGTATAATTATGATATACATGAGACTGTTCATGTGCTCTTTCTCTCAGTGACTTAAAACAGACGAAGCTAGAACTAGGAAAATTTTCAGATGACCCTGATAAATACAATGATGTCTTTAGAGGATTTACTTAGACCTATAAGCTATGCTGGAAGGATGTAATGTTAATCTTAAGTCAAACATTGACCTCAAATGAGAGACAAGCAGCATTACAAGCCACTATTAGATTTGGGGATGAATTTCACATTGTTAATTTTAAACAACCAGAAGATAGATGGCCAGGGGAACAACCAGTTCCCACTGGAGTCCAAGCAGTTCCTACCCAAGACCTCTTCTGGCTTATAGATAGGCAGGAGATCAGAACAGGAAGTATTTTCAAGTGTGTAGTCTTGTGGGTCTAAGAAGAGCTAAAACCAAGACTTCTAGTTAATTTAAATGTTCATCTATTTATCAGGAGAAAGATGCAAATTCCTCTGCTTTCTTAAGATGTTTAACAGAAGCACTGGTAAAACATACTTCCCTAGATCTTAGTTCAATAGAAGATAAATTATTCTTACAGATAAATTTATTACTCAGTCAGCTCCAGATATTAAAAAGAGCTACAAAAGATAGCATTTGCTCCATATAGCACAATTGATACTTCAGTAAAAACTACCCCTTTAATCAGGAGTGAGAGAAAACTGGGAAGAAAAATCAAAGAGAACAAAAACAGCTTCCTTTGCTACAGCCTCAAAACAAACAGACCCTAAGTTTAATTGTCTGGGCTCCAAGAAGAGCTCAATGTCTAGGTTCATCTATTACCATTGTAACAGCCCCTGTAAGAGGGACTGCCTCAAGAGGCCTCCAAGCTATTCCCTGATTGCCAAGCCAGTGAGGCCAAGGCCCTAGAGCCCAGACTCGGCTTCACAGGTGGTCCAGGAAGACTGAAGGGCCCTATGGCTGCCTCTGGATTGCCTCCTCCCTCTGGCCTGACTATTATCTCTACCAGCCAATTCCTTGGAAGAACCCTGAGTAACCATGATGAGAGGAAAAAAACAGCCTATTGCTGGGCATTGCACAGGTCTCTTTGTTCTTCTTCAACCCTGACCTTCCTGTCATGGTACCTCAATACAAACAGTCATTAGAAAACTACCTCACTTCAACTGTGACTGGTATAGCTTTCTCTTCACCCATTCCTTTTAGTCATGCCTAAAAGTCATGTCTCTCATCCTGGAGGGATTTCATCCCACCTAAATACTAATATATTTCAAACTGCCAACTAATTAAAATGATGCTGAGACTGGTTTTTACAAATGTAATTGATAGGTTCTGGCCCTAGTATGAATTGCTAAAGTTATGGTGGTCCTCTAAATGGCTGAAGCCCTTGAAACAAAAGCCCATCTTCCCAAGACCACCTCCCCCTTCTTCTCCAACTCAGCCCAGGATATAATTTCCTTTCACCCTTCCCACCACCTCAGGGAAGACCCCCAATCAGCTCCCTCAGGTCTATCTAAACATCCCTTTCAAACTCCACCCCTGACAAAAGGCAAAAGCTTCAGTCTCCCTTTGTTACAATCAAAACAATTCCTCATCTTTACCCAAATTCTCTGTGTCCTCAAAGAAAATAAAG
>PVKA01017717.1:0-45205 GCA_004027165.1 Ctenomys sociabilis | reverse complement strand
CAAACAAAGAAGTCCAGAAAAATCTTCTTCAATGCACTAGGTTTAGTTTGGAACTCTGTGTAACTTAAATGGTGAGAAGGGGGGGGGGGGAGTATAAAATACAGTCCTGGGTGCTTTACTAAAAGTGTACTAGCTCAGATTACTTATTAAAGTATTAGTTATAAAAATGGTACTTTCCAGATCACATTGTGGATACCTTCAAGGATAATTTTAAATATTGCATAGAATGGGAGGGATTCATAATATTCCACATTTCACCTTACTTCAAGTTTTCTCTTCATCCTGTAAATACATTTTTTTTTATATAGAATAGTTGTAACCACAGGATTTTGGAGTACCAGAGAAGCAATGAGGAAAGAACACAAAAATCAAAAAATATTTGATGATAAATATGGATGTTAATTGCCATGATTTTGCAGTGGAATGGGATTGACCCCCAACTATCTGGAGTCCTAAATTATCTTGTTGCTTAGCTATCCTAATGGCTGAAGCAAATATTATCTAAAACAAAGGAGAGTTAGAAGATTCTCAGCTCTGCTTCTCATAGCCTTTTTTTTTTTTAACTAGACCTTTCCAAATTTCTTTTGACTACATTTTTTGTTCTTCTAAATATCTGGCTCTCTCTAGGGGGGGAGCCTGCGGGTTAGCTCAGTTGTTTAAGTACCTGCTTATGCAAATGCATTCAGATTCAATACTTTGGTTTGAGCCAGACCAAAAAAAAAAAAAAAAAAAAAAAAACCTGGGTCTCAATGGGTGCAACTACCAGTATTTAATAATATGGAAATTTTCTATGCATGTATTTATTTGTTTGTTTGTTTGTTTATTTGGTACAGGGTCGCACTATGCAGCACAGATTCATAATGATCCTCCTGTCTCAACTTCCCCAGTGCTAGGATTACAAGTGTGCACCACCATGCCCATTTTCAGTGGTTGGCTTGGTGCAGTGCTAGTATGGCATGTAGTATTGGGGATCAAACCTGAGTCCTTGCTCTTGACAGGCAGGCACTTAGACCACCAAACTATCTCTGAGGCTCCCTAACTACAGTTAATAAAGACAGAAGTTGTACATCACGGAGTAATTCCCTCCCACATTGCCTGGAGTTTCCCAGCACTCTTACTTGTGAAGATGAATCTCTTTCCATCCTTTTGTGTAACTTGAGAGACTGTTTTTTTTTCAGCCACACAAATGAAAGCAGAGTTAAAATGCACATTTAAGAACTGTCATATGCTTGCATTCTTCTGAGCCCATATCCTTGTAGAACTGGCAGGTCTGACTTGCAATATTCTGTTTTGACTGCAGTAAAAGTCAGATGGGGTGGAGGGCATGATATTTTTGGCAACTACTTGCCATAGAGGTAAAGCTTGAAGAGGTATTGGCGTATTTACAACACCCAGAGATTTATCTCTGTTGCTGTGTTACTCAATTTACACTCCCTAAGGGATGCTGCCACTTGTGGATTCCCAAAGTAAGATTTTCTGAAGGAAGATTATCAATCCCGAATGACCTCTTCCTTTGAGAGCCCACTAATGTCTTCTAAGATTTACTTTCTCTACTAGTGATCATACCTTCTCTTCCTATTCTTGGAGCACCTGTTTATTTTACTCTTTTGACAAGTGCAAGTTTGGTGGAACAAGAGGTGTTTATCTTTCTATTCTTTCACATTCAAATTGTTTCATTACTTTGAGTCTGTCTACAAACAGAATCTCTAGTTTATCTGTGAGAGCACTGAATCCTAACCACTAGTCTACCAAAGAACATAGACGTATATATGATAATTAACTTTATTAGGCCTTATAGAATAAACAAATGAATCCGATTGTTACAGTTCCTCTTCTTTCATTGTTGGGACAAATACCTGACACTCAAAATGAAGGAAGGAAAGGCTTATTTAGCTCACAGTTACAGGAGGTTTCAGTCTACACTCAGCTGGCTCAAAGACAAAGTGGCATATGGCAGAGGGCAGCAGCTCATAGCAGTGGAATACAGCAAAACAGCAACAACAAATGGGAGGAGTAGCAACAACAATGGCTGCAGAGAGCAAATCTATCTCCCTTAAGTTGCATGCAGGCTATCTGCCCTAGGCTGCTTGTAGTACTCACATCCATAATCCCAATGGAACAGGAGTTAATCACAGACTCCAGAAGTCTGCCTTATGACTTACATGACTTACATGTCTAGTTGAGAGAACAACTAGACACCAGAGAGCATAGATGTATATATGATAATTAACTTTATAAGGCCTTATAAAATAAACAAACGAATCTGATGCTGGCAAAGTAAAGGGTAGATAGAAGAATTGAGATGCGTTATGTATATGTAGCAATTATGAATTAATGTAATCATTATGTACTACAAATATGTATTGATGAAAGTTTTTTAAAATAGGGCATTTCTCTCCCTTTAAGTTTTTATTTTTTCCTTTATGTTTTTAGATTATTGTAAATTTTTTTTTCAGTGAATATTCCTAAGTAATGAGATGGCTGTTGAAATTTTCTTGCATTAGGTAAGTGAAGTATTAAGTAAGTTGCAAATTCTTATACTTGTTTGTTTTTGTAATGTATATGTGTACATTGCGTGTGTGTGGCACATGTGCGAACATGGGTATGCACACATACATCTCAGAATTTAACAGATTTTTCCTCCTAATCATGGCTCAAAGCATCTCTAGTGAGGAAGAATGAGTGTTAATAATTTGGGTACATGGCAGTCAATGAGGAAAATAGTTTTTTGGGTCATAACTTGAACTTGCAAAAAAGAACGCATTGGAAGTTCCTTTTGATAAAACACACACACACACACACGCATGCACACACGCACACACACACATACACACACACACACACACATTGTAAAAGTCTACTCAGGCAATGCCTTAATTTCAGTGTTGCAAAAAAGAAAACCTGTATGTATTTTACAGTGAACAAAATGTATTTTTTCACAGTTCTGGATGCTGGGAAGTCCAAGATGAGTGCTAACATCTGGTGAAGACCTCTTACTGCATTATCATGTGGTGCAAGCCATGAAGAAAGCTCAGCAGTACAAGCACCTGCCTGGAAAGTACAGGATCCCGAGTTTGATCCCCAGTACCTAAATAAATAAATAAATAAATAAACAAACAAATAAATAAATAAATAAATTTGCTATCATGTGGCACAAAGTAGAAGAGCAAAAATAAAGAGTCAATTTCCAAAACTCATTTCATTAGGACAGAGTCCACTTAGGAGGATAGAGCACTCACAGCCTGAGCACCTTTTACATTTTCCAATTCCCATTCCCATTACATTGCCAATTTATTTCAATATAAAATTAGGCAAGGAGAAATATTCAAGCCATTTCAGGTCACTGGGACCTAACTTCATAAACTTGGTGGATTAAACAATGGGGATACATTTCTCACAGTTTTGGGTATTGGGAGGTGCAGGATTAGGATGCCAGCTGATTTGGTTCCGTAGGGAGGACTCTCTCCCTAGCTCCCAAATATATCCTTTTAGTGTGTTCTCAAAAGGTGAAGAGAGAGTGTTGGTCTACTTTCCTCATTTGTAAGCATGAAAGCTTTAATCTAGCATGAGAGCTTTACTGTCATGACTTCAGTGGTGGATTAGCTAATGGGCAACGTGTGACCCCACGCTTTTCATTTCATCTTATTACTTTTTGCTCTCTTCTGCATTTGACTCCATGGATGAATACTATAAAATAATTCTATAAATTATGTCCTGCATTAAATCTATTCTCTTGACTACAATAACTTCCTTTCAAGATTTCTTGTGCTGTAGATCTGGTGTTACGGAATTTTCTTAGTTTTTTGACATAGAAATGTTTATTTGTATTGCATATAGAATGTTGCTTCACAGAATTTTGCTTTTAGTACTTCAAAGATATCAACCCATTATATTTTGGCCTATACTGTCTCTAGTGTGATTCTGTCTTAGTCTCACCTTTTGTTCCTTTGTACATAATTTTTGCTGTATTCAAGTGCAAGGGTCTGAGTTCAATCCCCCATTCCGCCAAAAGAAAAGAATTTTGTCTTTGATGATCAGCAGATTGAATTACGTGTGTGTGTGTGTGTGTGTGTGTGTGTGTGTGTGTTACTGCTTATTTGATTTTTGATATCTGTTATTTGCTTTATACAGTTGGATGTGTTGATTTTTTAATCTATACATATATTTATGACTCTTATCTCTTTAGGATTAAGGGAAAAACTTCTATGAAAATTTTTTTCATAGAAAGGTTTTATATGAATAATCACATTAGTTCCTCATATACTTTTCCACTTTTTGCTTTGTTAATATGTGTTAATATAAATATTTATGGGTTTCATTGTAATATTTCAATACATGTATACAGTGTGTTCTTACCAAATTGAATGCCCCACTGTCTTCCCCCTTTACCAATTCCTAGTGATCACCATTCTGCATTCATTATAACATTTTTTAAAAAACTTCCACATCTGAAAAAGAAGATTCAGCACTTCCTTTTCTATATCTGGATTGTTTTACATAACAGAGTGCCCTCTAATTTTATCCATTTATTTCGAAACACAGGATTTCATCTTCTTTATAACTGACCAATATTTCATTGTATATATGTACCACATGTTCTTGATCTGTTAATCTATGTTGGAGGCTTAAATTGATTCCATATTTTAGATGTTATAAATGGTGCCAAAATGAGCACAAGCCTGCAGGTATCTCTTTGACAGGCTGCTCTTATTTCCTTTGGATATGTACCAGAGGGACAATACCTGTCCATATGGTAGATCTTTTACTTCTTGTGAATTCTCTATTCCATTCTCATAATGGCTTCACTAATTTACATTCCCATGGAAGTGTATGAAAGTTCCTTTTTCTCCAGTTCCTTACCAACACTTGTTATTATTATTACTAACACTTGATAATTACATTCTAACTGGGATGAGATGGTATCTCAGTGTAGTTTTGATTTGCACTTTCAAATGGCTAATAATATTGAGCCTTCCCTCACCTACTTTTTAGTCATTTATGTTTATTCTTTTGAGAAGTGACTATTCAAATAACTTCCCAGTTATATTTGATTTCCTGGGGTTTTTAAATTAAATTTTTTGAGTTCTTTATGCATTATGGACACTAATCTTTTCTCATATGAACTATTGGGATATATATTCCTTTTAATTTTGTAGATTTCTTTTCATTCTGTTGGTTGTTTCCTGTGCTGTGAAGAAGGTTTTTAGTTTGAGGTGCCTAATTTTTCTATTTTTATTTTTGTTTCCTGTGCTTTTAGGTCACATACAAATTACTGCCTATACTGATACCTTGAAGATTTTTCTTGTTTTCCTATAGTATACTATGCAGTATACTATAGGAAAACAAGAAAATGTCTTACATTTAGATTTTTGACCTATTTTGAATTGATTTTTCAATCAAAAGTTCAATCTTTTGCATATGTCTATTAATTTTTTATATCTATTATTGAAGAAGCTATTTTTTTTCCCAAGTAGAAGTTTGCAGCACCTTTGTAGATATGTGAGTTTATTCCTGGAACTTCTATTTGGTTCAGTTTGTCTATGTATCTTTCTGTGCCAGTACCATGCTATTTTGGTTCTGAGCTATGTCTTGAAATCAGGTATCAGGTAACATATTCGGGTTTGTCACTTTGCTCTATATGTACTCATTTTTACTATGTATAATATCTCAATATGACCATATGGAGAACATTTAAAAGGACCATCTGTATATGAGGTTTTTTTACAAAGATATAATTAATACAGTTGTTATAATATTGAAATTTAGCATTTACTCAATTTGGTTGATTTGCACCACAGTAGTTTTGCAAAAAGAATAGAATTTGGATATGATTTCAGTCCATGCAGATTTAGAATTTTAAAATTTCCATGTGGAAGTTTTCATTCTTCTCTATATGTTACAAACTTCTGGATGAACTTTTAAAAACATCTCTGTCTATATTCCACCTTTAATTCTGAGTCAGTTGGTTGAGAGTCACTACTCAGGTGGAAGTAGGTGTGAATAAAAAGTCCATGTGATGGTGATTACTGTAACCACTTCATAAATTCTCAGGAAGAAAACCCATTGAGAACTCCCTGTCACTCAAGAGCTATGCTTATTCCCCATCCCTATTTCCTATTCCTTTCATCCAATAAATTTTCTACTCTTAACCTCTGTTGTTCCTTAGAATTCATTCTGAGATCAGGGAATATGAACACCGCATATAGGATATCTAGTATTTCCCCTACATCTTCTTGGAGGTCCCACTGAGATACTTGAAAGGAAAGTCCACCAAAGTGATATACAGATAGAGCCATAGACAAAAGTACCAGATTACTTTTCGAGGATCCACCAGATCAACCTGGTAAAGAGTTCATAACTGACAAACTACGACTCAATTTCTACCTGAGGCCCATGGGAATAATTTTCTGGAGATGGCTCTAGACTATGGTTTATCTAAAACTGACCCTTCTCTGCACAAAGCAGCCAGATGGAAACTATGGTCTTTAATCCGTAATTACCTTTAAGGATATGTCTTCAGAGAGGGGGACTATCATAGACAGCTAAGCTGGTAGAAATATAGTAGACAGTCAGACACGCTGGGCCCTCCAGGGAGTCAGTGCAGAAAATGAGGGCTGTGGTAGAGGCACATAAAAAATTAAAGTCACAATGGCTAGATTTAAGTATTTCCATACGTAGGGGATGAATGGAGGCTTGGGATTTGTTGGTATCATCGTTTTGAGATTTCTTGTTATCTCCTTGGGGGTAGGCTATCCCCTCCTACCCACTAAGACTAAGACTAAGACTATAAGACTGAGACAGTCTAAAGCCACTAAGTCTATATAGGTTATTGACCAAGATTAATACTATCACCCATGTACACTTGCTACCATTAGACTAACATTATATAAGCAGCAAAAGAAAAAAAATTCTGAGGTAAATCAAATTTTAAAGTGCAAATAGGTATATTAATGATATCATTAAAATGTAGATTCTGGTTTGATAGGCCTGCGCTGGATTTAGGAGATCTTGCCACAAAAAAAAAAAAAAAAAAAAAGAAAAGAAAATAAAAAAGTTACAGGACTGTTCTGCTACAAGGCTGTATGTATATGGTTAGATTTCTAAATTTTTCTGTAATAATATATGTATAATACTATTTTTTAAAAAATAGTAGAATATGAGAATTTTTCTCATATTCTTTAAGGACTTAAAATTTGATACATCAATATTTTATGGAAAATAACTGTTCCACTTTATGCCTAAGATGTTTGATATTTAGACAGATACTAAGGGTAAACCAAACTGCACATGTTGCAGGGTAATAGTCAGCTTTTCTTCTGGATGGTTAACAACCTAAGTTTGCAGATCAAAAGTTGGAGAAATGGAAGGGCTGCAAGTTCAGCCAAAATTTTGGCCCTAGCCTTTCAAGGTCAGTGAAGGCTCAGGACATAGGAGAACCTATACTGTAATATCATGGAACTCAGTTGTGCCCCAAATTTTCTGATCAAGGAGATTATGGAGCCACAGAAGACTGTGAGCAATGATGTATAGTGTGCCTAAGGAGAGTCACATGGAGAGAAAACTTTCTCTCAGGCTCTTACAGAAAGCAAACTGGTGGTGACTCATCCACATGGCTGACACTGACAAAGGATCTAAAAAGTACAGTACAGGGTTACAAGGTTAAACCCTGAGGGGATTGGACTGACCTTATCAGATACAAAAGTTACATTTGTTATATAGGTCTTGTTTTATCTTGGTCTTAACCATCCAGAAGGAAACTATAAAAAGTAAAGTAAAGCCATAAGTAATTAATATGCTGAACTGTAAAAGGCTCTAGTCAACAACTTCTGCGGATAGCCCACTACTATTGTGGACTGCTGGACTGTGTTGGAGTGGTTTGCTGAATTCAAGCACCTATAATAATTGAATGACAATAAAATACCCATCTCTGACAGGACTAAACAAACTAAAGGGGATACAAAACAAGGACCATTCTGTATTGTATATACAGAATAGTTAGGATAAATATGCAGCTACTTTCACGTAATTCTATGAGAAGAAAGTTTGCACTAATAGTGTTTGGACAGGATATCCTGTCTGCTTCTTGTATTATGGATAACCACAAGGAAGATAACAATGTAAAAACTATTAATTATTGAAACTGTACTATAAATCAGTTTTTAAAAACAGGTATACAGCTACATCCTCTTAATTCAGTGAATAAAAGGATTTGCTCTAATAGTGTTTGTAAATAGAATGTCATGTCTGCATCTTGTACAACAAATAACCTCTAAGAAAACAATATGCAATGTATTACTTATTCAATCTGTCCTACTAATTTGATTGAAACTATCTCATTGCTATTTGTTTTTTTTGTTTATTTGTTTTATTGAAGTACAAATATCAATGAGACAGTTTTAAGATACCTTGACAAGATTGGTTTGATAAATTAATACATTGCAAACTGTTTTCATAATGTTTTGGTATCATAGAAGGTGTATACATGATATTATCTCATTGCTATTTGTTCTTCAATAACATTATGGAAAAAAAAGAAAATCACAGAAATCTAACATTGACAAAAGATTCCAATTATACAAGAATGAAAATAATATGAGGAGTAAAACTATTGAAACCAAAAGTATTCAGGTATGACCCAACCAGTACTGACACAGGTTTTTGATATTGCATTAAAGCATTAAAATTGTATTCCTTATTTTCAAAGTAATAAGTAGACATACAGAAGTATTAAATCAATTTTCTAAAGATAAAAAAAATAATTTTTAAGAATAAAGCTGCAGGAGCTATAACTATAGAGGCATCAAAAAGTATAACAATAGAGACCCCTCAAAATAAAGGACTTTAAAATACAAAAAGCATCAAAAGCTCTAGTACAACTTAAAACAACATAAATGTGTTAAATTAAAAGTCACAGGGTGATTGAAAAATATTTTATACATATATATTTTTAAATACACACGCACACACACACACACAAAATAGAATAGATATACAGCTACTTTCATTTTTTCTTAGTTCAATGAGAAGATTTGTACTAATAGTGTTTGGGGGCTGGGGAGATAGCTCAGTGGAATAAGTGCTTGCCTGGCAAGCTCAAGGTCCTGAGTTCAATCCTTGGTACCACCAAAAAAAAAAAAATAAAGATGTACTAATAGTGTAATAACATTTAGAGAATATATCACTACTATGTGATATCTGCATCTTGTCTGATATCTTGTACTTGGAATAACTACTATAAAGACAAAAATATGCAATATATTCATTATTGTAACAGTCCTACTAATCTGTTTTGAAACTGTCTCATTGCTACTTCTTTCCCAATAAAATTAATTAAAAGAAGAAAAAATAAAATACTCCCTGGTGACACTCATGTAGAGAATACACTATCAATAATAACCTCTAACCGGGCATGGTGGCTCATGCCTGTAATCCCAGCACTCGAGAGGCTGAGGCAGGAGAATTGTTGTGAGTTCGAGACCAGCCTGAGCTACAAAGTGAGTGTAAGGCCAGCCTGAACTGCATAGTGAGACCCTGTATCAAAAAGAGAAAAAAAAATAATAATAATAACCTCTGTACAATATATTTCTTTTTTTATTAATCTTATTGAGAAACAAATAGCAATGAAACAGTTTCAAAACCAATAAGTTATGACAGTTTCAAAAATTAATACATTGCATATTGTCATCTTCATAGTGGTCATTCATAGTACAAGATGCAGACATGATATCCTGTCCAAACACTATTAGTACAAATCTTTTTCTCATTGAATTAAGAGAAAGTAGCTGTATATCTATCGTAACTATTTTATATATACAGATACAAAATGGCCCTTCATTTATATCCCCTTTTTTTATTTAGTTTTGTAAGAGATGGGTATTCCATTGCTATTTAAATATTGTAGGTGAATGAGCTCAGCAAAATAATCCAATTTAGTCCAGTAGTCCAAAATAGTAGTGGGTTAACCATAGGACTGGCAATATCAGAAGTTGACTTGAGCCTTTTATAGCTGAGCATATTAATATGGCTTTAATTTTTATATCTCATTTTTATACTTTTGTGCTGGATGGTTAAGACTAAGATAAAGCAAGAATATAAGAAATGTAACTTAAGACTAAGATAAAGCAAGAATATAATAAGAAATGTAACTTTTATATCTGACAAGATCAGTCAAATCCCCTCAGGATTTAGTCAGAAACCCTATAGATCCTTTGCCAGTATCAGCCATGTAAATGAAAATAAAAGGCAAGAAAAATGTCATAGGACTGTCCTGCTACCATGCTGTATATGGTTAGATTTCTAAATTTCTGTGTAAAAATATGTAATTGTTTATTCTTATTTTTAAATTTTCTTTATTTTTTCTTCATATCCTGTAGATTCAAAGTTTAATGTATCAATACTTGATGGAAATACCTGTTCCATGCTATGTCTAAGATGTTTGATATTCAGACAACTAGTGAGGTTAAGCTCAACTGCCTATGTTACAGGGTATATCATTAAGCTTCTCTTCTGGATGTTTAACAACTTAAATTTGCAGACCAAAAATTAGAGAAAAAGAAGGCATGTAAGAACAACCAACATTTTGGCCCTATCCTTTCAAGGTCAGTGAGGAATCAAGATATAAGAGAACCCGTACTGTAGCATCCTGTAACCCAATGTTGTCCCAAATTTTCTGATCAAGGAGATTATGTGGCCACAGAGGAAAGTGATCAATGATGTAGAGTGTGCCTAAGGACAGCCACATGGAGAGAAAACATTCTCTCAGGCTTTCACAGAGAGAAAATTGGTCATGTATAATATATTTTCAAATGTGTAGGTGTGGAAGCATTAAAAAATGAAAATGAAGTAAGTGGCTCACACTGAGGAAAGAAGATAAATTTTGAGAGACCAATGGATCCCTATGAATTTCTGTACATCAACTTTTATCTGATGTAATTTTCTTTTGATTTTATTATCATTTAAGGATTTATTCACTTCAGGTTGACCTGAGATATTTTTTTCTAGGAAAGTTATTTTCATTTCATGTTGTATACATAAAATACAGATAATTACAGAGTATAAATAGTTACATTAAATGTTGTTTTGAACATCAAGAATGACAGAATCTATCAAGGAATGGGAACAAATATATTTGCTTTGTTTAGATTGACATTATTGACATCAATGTGTTCTGCAGAGTTCTGAAATTACAGAAAGTAATAAAAGACAGCTATTTCTTGTTGTAGCTCAAAAATCGAATGAGAACTGTTGTAGCTCAAAAATCGAATGACAAAGAGGCAAGTCCAAAAGCGCTTTATTTTAGCTGGTACCCAGTGGCGTACACCCAAGCAAGATCGCTAGGTGTGTGGAGGTAGGGAGAGGCAGGGATTTTTAAAGCTAAAATGTCACAAGAGGGGGTGATCAGATGGCTTGAGTACAAAGGAAAAGCTGCACAGGAGTCAGGGACCATATATGGGAAACAGGTTATATTTTTAACATATAGTTACAATTCTAAAACAATTAGATCTCACAGCCTGGCGTTAATCAGAGTTGTCACAAGTTAGATGTTAAGATAAGTTTGGGAAACAGATGTGGCCTAGGGGCCTTATTCTTCAGCCTAGTCACAACTGACAGTCAACACATTTTAGGAAACAGCACAACAAAGGTTTAGCAAACAGACTTTATTTGGTAGCAAGTAGCTAGGCTAGGGACAGGATGTGGAGCTTACAGAACAGCAAGACCGTGCAGGGTTAAAAATGGAGTTTACATAAATTTCACAAAATGAAGTTGGATGAACCAGGTTACAACAGTTCTCTCAAGGAATTAATAATTCAATAGGGATAGGGAGGTATGTGGAAACAGATTTGTGTACAGCTAAGTATAATACAAACAGGAATGGAAGACATATTCAACCAATGTGTAAGTAACCTGCTATGAAAGAGGCATTGATTTTGTTTGGGAGAAGCATCTGTTCTTGATATGGCATTTAGGATTTTGAAATATATCCTTTGAAAACTTCACATCTACTTTCCAGTTTTATGGCTCTTCACTGACAAAGGGTTATAGTATGAACTTATTTGAATATAATTCATTAACATCACTGACAAATATAGAAAGCTCCCAGAACTTTCTTTAAGGCACTTTTCATTTCTTTATTCCGGAGGCTGTAAATCAGGGGATTGAATAAAGGGGTCAAAACTGAGTAGAACAATGTTGTGAACTTCTGCATACCCTTTGCTTGTCCTGACCCTGGACTTACATATGTCAGCATGACTGAGCCATAGAAGAGACACACGACAGCCAGATGTGAGGAGCAGGTGGAGAAAGCCTTCTTCCTGCTAGCAGAGGAGGGCACCTGTATAACAGCTCTCAGCACCAGGGTGTAAGAGCTGATGATATAGAAAAAGGTAGCAAAGATGAGGAGGGAGCTCATGGTGCCACATATCAGAACAGTCCCTGGGATTGGGACACAAGCTGAGGCTAGGCCCAACAGGGGACCAAGGTCACACAGGAAATCATCAATCACATTTGGTCCACAAAATGGCAGTTGAGTAATGAGTATCACTGGAATCAGAAACCAAAGGAAACCATAGACCCAACAAAAGCTGACCAAACCATAACAGAACCTTGTAGTCATGATGTTGGGGTAGTGCAGGGGGCGGCAAATTGCCAAGAACCGGTCATAGGCCATGATGGAGAGAAACAGACATTCTGTTGTGCCCAGAGAGAAGAAGAAGTACAACTGGAGGAGACACCTAGTGAAGGATATAGTTTTAGTCATTGAGAGGAAGTTGTGCAGCATGTTGGGCACATCAGAGTTAACATAGCAGATCTCCAGGAAGGAGAAGTTTGCCAGCAAAATATACATGGGTGTGTGGAGCCGGTGGTCCTGGTGCACTGCACATATGATGGCCATGTTTCCACATAGAGTCAGGAGGTAAGTCACAAAGAACACAGAGAAAAGGAAGTTTTGCATTTCCCAGCTACTAGGGAAGCCCAAGAGGATGAAATAATTCACGGAATGAGAGGTATTTTTGTCTCTGAGGGCATTTCCTTCCATCCTGTGATGATGGCTACATGAATTATGTACCCATGGAGAGTCTTGCCTTGTGATTCCTCCCCAGCCCAATGACCACACTTCCCTAGTCACATGAAATGGGGTCTAGACCAGTATTACCTATTACCAAAATATTGCTGTTAGGATATGCTTCTATATAGTTACATTGACTTATAAATCATGCATAAATCACTGCCTTCAATATAATAAATAAGGCTTTTTGAAAAAGTTTCTTCAAGTAAAAAGAAGTATTCAAATATAGTGTCTGTAATCCTCAATAGATTTCCTGATGCACTCAGCTTCTGAGAATAATGGCCTAGAAAATGCAGATTAGTGTCTGCGTTAACCCAAACAGAGATGTCAACTTTATCTTAAGTAATTAACTTACAATTGTTAGAATTCACAGATTTACTGACTTTCACTTTTATAGACTATGCAAAATAGAAGAGAGAACAAAGGGTACATAAACCAAATGTTAAAAAATAACCACATAGAGCCAAAGTGACTTAAACAAGGTACAACTTGGTTACATTAAATTATGGTTTGGAGCTATTACTCATATTTATTCTCTTTCTATAGGATGATATCAGAACACATAAAGAATCCTTTGAAAGTCCCAGTGGCAGGAAGGTTTGGGATCCATTAGGGTGGGCCTTTTAGTCCTTTACAGACATCATAGGTCTTGGCTTGAATCCTGGTTCTGTCATTTCATAAGCAGTGGTTCCTTAGGAGAGGTCTCACGATCCAAGATTAATTATTTTCTGTATTAAATATGAATATTAATATGTACATATTAAAATTGTAAAAAGAGACTTGTGTAAAGCAATATGAACAAAAAATGCTAAGAAATAAAAATATACAAACTGCCCATGAATTATGCTGAAGGTTATATTCCCTTTCATCTTGTAAATCAACACAATTTTAAAATAATGGCATGGTCTTCTACATAAAAGACCCAAAACAATCCACCAAATTGTTCCTAGAATTAGTAATCAAATTAAGTAATGTAGTGTGATGCAAAATCAAAGCACAAAAAGCAATAGCATTCCTATACACAAAGAATAAAGTCACTGAGAAAGAAATTAGGAAAAAATATCATTCATGGTAACATTAAGAAATATGGAACAGTTAAGAGTCAACATAAACGGGAGTGAAAAGCCTCTTCAGTGAAAGCTACATTACTTAGTACTAAACTAAAATCAAAGTAGTGCAAAGCAGACTGGGGAGATGGCTCAGTGGAATAAGCACTTCCCTGGCAAGCATATCCCTGGTTCCACAAAAAAAAAAATAGAGCAAAGAACTGAATGTTAAAGCAGAAACGTTTAACCTAGAGCTTCTTAACAATAAAAGAAGCAACCAACAGTGAAAAGACAACCAGCATAACAGGAAAATACATTTGCCACTTAATCCTCAGATGGAGGACTAGTATCTAGAATGTATAAAAAACTAAAAAAATTAGACTTCCAGATTTGAAGACCCCATCAAAAAATGGGCAAGTAAAACAAACAGACACTTTTCACTTTTGAAGTACAAAAGATTAACAAATACAAGAAGAACAGACACAAAGTTGTGTTTTTTAACATCACTGGCCATTAGAGAAGTGAAAATTAACAGCACTGAGGTTCCATCTTAAGCCAGAAAGAATAGACATTATCAAAAAATCAAATAATAAATTCTGGCTAGGCTGTAGAAGAAAGGAACCCTTTTACATTGTTGATGGAATGTAAGTTATTACAACACTGTGAAAATCAGTGTGAAGATTTCTCAAAAAACTAAAGATAGAAATTCCCATTATTCCCCACATGGGTATCTTTCTGAAAGAGTAAAAGTCATGTTCCAGTAATATGTGCATACTCGTGTTTACATATATTTGTTAGCACAATTCATAATACCTAACAAATTGTGGTGTTATGTACACTGGCATACTGCCTGCCATGAAGAAAGATAAAGTTAGTCATTTGTATGAAAATGGATACATCTTAAAACCATAATGTTAAGTGAAATAAATCAGAATTGCTAAGTGAAGTGCATCCCCTGCTTTCTCTTACATGAAAAATATAAATTATACACAAAGAACAAAATTAAAGACAAATAATAGGAAGTAGCAAGATAGGTCTTTCTCAAATGGGAAAGGAATTGAAAGAGGGAGAGAGTAGACACAGTGGTGAGGGAAGAGAATTAAGATGTGGTTTGTGTATTTACCAATTCCACTCAAGGAATACAAATGTACAGACAACATGTACTAATAAAGCAAAAAAAAAATAAAAGATTGCTAAAATCAATAAATAAAATATAGAAGAATGCTTTCTGCCTATGGGATTCTAACCAAGTGATAGGTTAAATGGTGTCTGAGTATGCGTGAATAGGAAAATGTTCCTGAGGTGTTTCAAATCACATTAAATGTTTCCTTAAGATAATAAGGTTATCACGTTAAATAAGCTTTTGCTGGTGAAGCACCCCAGAACTCTTATTTTCTTAAAGTCTATCTTCCTTGGCAAGCGTATGACTGAAGACTTAAATAGTAGGATTGTTGTGGCTATGTTTGTGGTTTGTGTTCAGGTACCTACGTTTCAATGTGCAGAATTTACTGGGTGCTACCTTCTACCTCATTTCTATGGAAGAGAAAATGTACTCTTTGGAAAGGCATCTTAGAGGGGATACCCAGTGTGTATTTTCTTTTTCTTAGCATCCAGGGGAGCCATGGTATGGATTATCTTCATTTTATATATTAGGACATAAAGGCTTTAAGTAGGTCAAATACTGGAGATTCCAAACCAGTAAGTGATAGAAGGAAAACTTCTTGTTTCTGGTTGAAATCTTACCTATTTTTTGCCATTCTGAAGAACTTTCAATGTAAACACATCTGAACTGTCACTGTCCCTGGAGAAAAGTACATGGAGCTAACCAATAAAACCAAACAAACCAAAGCAAAGAAAACCAAACCAAACCAAAAATCAGCATTGGTGCTTTAGCTATTATCATATAATCTGAGGACAAGTAGGTAGGGCCTTTTCAGTATTCTATAAATCTTACCACTTTGGTATAGGTTTGGAGTTTTTTTGTTTGTTTCTTTAGTTTTAATTGCATGTGGCTATCTTATTTCTGACGTAATAACAATTTAAAAAGCAACAATGCAAATTTCAACTTCAGAAGCTGAACTTAGATCATCCTCAGTTATCGTTATAAAATGGCTTTGACTGATCATTGAAAGTGAAATGCTCTGCCTTTGTAACTTCTTGGCAGCATTTCAGAAAGAGATACCCTCTAGGAAATCAACTGAATTATGAAAGGCAGAGCCATGAGCTAATAGTAGGGTTATGTTAGTCTTACTTGACTTTTGTGACACATTAGCTCCTCTCAGATTATCTTTCTTCTATTTATTCAAAATCAAAATAATGATCTACAAAGAAATAGCATTGAGGAAAATGTACTAGAATGTGGGCAAGTGTTTCCACGTTGGGGTGTTATATTTATTATGGCATTTGATTTATCACTATAATTTATTTTCAGTTGGATATCACCCCTCTTTTGCTTCTTTCTGAGTTCCTATTTTCTATTCATTTTTTTTGTAAAATGGAAGCAGCACATTCAACAAGGTATGTCCTAGGGACCCACTTATGAGAATAGAACATTGTCCCTTACTCACCTATATTTTCTCTTGCACCCTGGAGGAAATAAAGTGTCAAGACTGGTCTTCTATTTTTTTCTTGGAATCATGTGTTTTTATATTCATTGACCTCAGAAAAATCAGATTAGAATGGAATCTTAGGAATCACATGATTCTTTTTGATCTGAACTCACTGAATCTTTAAAGTTGAAGGCTGGTAGTGATTTCCATTCTCTTCCAGCAGCGGCTCTAGAGGTCCTCTCTTCTGCCTTCATCTGGTTGGTTAGAATAACCAAAGGCAAAGAGTTTGTTACAGAGGTAGGAAGGACGTCACTTCTGATCAGCCTACATTTTTAGAGGTTGCAAAAACCTTCCTTGTTGTCTCTTACACTCCTGTTTTCAGTTATTGGTCTTGCTTCTATCTTGGGGAGGAAATTACTTTGTGCTCACCATATGACCACACTGTAGGATTTTGAATATGCACTGTACTTTTTATCATCTCAACAGCTGGAAGTAATAGTAGTAATAACAGAATGAGAATGTGAAGTAACTAGGTCAGATGTACGGATGTATAGACACTAATAGCACTATGTAGTGATATTAATATCTGTTACATTATACAGATGCTCAGAATAAGTGTCCACAGCATTGTTTAGTATTTGGGGAAAAGTTTTTCAATTTAAGTAAAACATGTTACATGTTAGCATCCAGTATCACCAATAATTAATATAGGTGGTTACATTACCAATATTGGTATAAGTGGTATCTAAGTTAAGATATAGATGGCACAAAGGAAATGAAAATGACAGTGTATCTCTGGAATACATTCTGGCTCATATTGTTACACATACGGTTTATTAAATATTTTAAAGTGGCAACTTTTAGACTTTAAAACATTAAAAACTGTTGCCTTTGTTAAATTTCAGCTTTTAAAATATTTTTTCAGAATTCTTTAAAGAAATCAGTACTAATTTTGAAACTACATCTGTCTATTATCACCCTAGGATATAATTTATGTAAATCTGGAAACAAGATATTAAAAAATTCGAGCTTGACCTCATTGTCATGCAGGGTCGCCTTTGCATCTGTGTTCTTCCTTTGGACTGGAGTCTCCTTGTTTGCAGGATGTGCGAGTTGGCACAAAAATGAGTGACAAAGAATGGGACCTCAGGCTGAGACAGCAGTGCAAACAAGGAGACTCTCACTGCAGTGATAGCTGCTAAACTTTGAAAGAATTCATTTGATCGTATTTTAGTGAAAAAAAGCTCACTAAATTTCTTAGAGAAACTCACTGAGTTTATTTCCTTAGTCTTCTCTGTTTCTACATCCTTCTCTCTTTCCTGCAGTTACTTCTACGATGACAAAATGACTTGGAATTTCTGGAAAATACCTTACATAGTTTCAGTATTTATATAATCACAGGGCAACAGCCTCAAGGTGTGGGCGCCTGGGGTGGCATCCCAGTAAGGGCTCCTGCTGAGCCGCAGCTTCAGGTAGCACAGCCCTCATCCTCTACGGGAAGACCAAGTGGAACCGGCCGGAGTGCACCGCAGCCTACCGTTCCTTTAACTTCCCCAGGAGGTAGTTTTTTCACTTTTATATCATCGCTGTGTTGTAGAATGGCTTCCTACTTCGGTTCCTTACTCAGTCTGTGTTCCTACGAGTGCCTTTTCCAAACTGGCTTCATGGCCTGCTCAGAAAGAACTCTTGGGGCAATGCCGTCCGGAGGTGGTGAGCTGACACCACCCGTCTTCTCCTTCCATACGCTTGTTTCTGTGGCTTCACAGCGGAGACTCTTCAGCGTCTCCTCCAATGCGGAGATCAGCATGGCACAGTACTGTCTTGGTTTTGTCTATTGTGTCCTCCTCGGCCCAACTGTGCTGAGCTAGGTGCCCATGGATGGCAGGAATCTGTATATAATAGGGAGAAATCCACTGATGCAAGTACGTTGGTTCCACAGCCTTGGGTTGGTGATGTTTACCTGGCCATCTGTCCACCTCTGTAAGTGCCATGTCATTCTCAGCAACCTCAGGAGACTAAAGCAGGAATTCTCATTCACTACACCACAGGATCCCTTTTGGAGACTGGTTCGAACTGATTACTTAGGAGAGATGATCCATAATTCCATGGCTGTCACCGTTGGTTTCTACGACTTAACTTGGTGGCTGGTGGTGACACATATCTCCTTCAGCCAAGCTCTCTCTGCTTTCCTCAGCCACAAATGCTACCAAAGCAAGTCTGTCTCCTATTCAAAACATAGGAAAGCTTTCGTCTCTTTTCTTTGTTTTAAGATAAGGTCAGTCATAAAGAATGTCAGCAAAGTGGACAGTAAAGTACAATTTCTGCAGGACTGGTTGAAATTTTCTGTTTCACTTTTACCTCAAAGAGACTTTCATTTCATAAGAACAAGCCTCTCATGAAGATGACTCTTCAAAATATCTTCAAAGAAGAAATGCTTCAGGGAAAACTATAGCTCACTGTCTGCTTTCTGCAGTGCTTTACAGAGCCAACCAAGTGTCCAAAAGTAGATAAGACTCCTCCAAGCTGCCTTACAAGCACACTCAGAAGAGACCAGATAACCTAGGAGTGCTTGTTAGCAACAGTGAGCTGTACTATATAATGAGGGATCTAGTAGGTACTCGATAAATATTTATCACATTTCCATAAAATCAAATCGGTCTTCGAAAATAACATTAAACGGTGTGGTGGTACATGCCTGCAGTCCTGGCACTTGAGGCTGAGATAAGATGATTGCTGAGAGTTCAAGGCCAGCCTGGGCTGCATAGCAAGACACTGCCTCAAGAGGACAAGGAAAGAGGCAGAAGAAAGAGAGAGAGAGACAGACAGACAGACAGAGAGGGAGAGAGAGACAAAAAGAGAGAGAGAAAAAATAATATGCAACTTTCTACCACTCATACCAGGGAAAATGGTTTTATGGAACTGGTTTATACTTTCCCCTATTACCACAAAGATTTCTAATAAAGTAATAATGAAAAATCGTTTCTGCTCATCTTTGTCACAAGGCATAGTCTAATGGGAAATTTTGGAACCTCTTTAATTTTCTGTTGACATTCCTTTCAAGAGAATACTTAAGGAGCCAGGGAGATGGCTCAGTACAATAAGTGCTTCCCTGGCAAGTGCAAGGACCTGAGTTCAATCCCCCATTCCACAAAAGAGAGAGAGAGAGAGAGAGTATTTAAAAAGTAAAGGCTTCATGACATAAAATCTTTTCAGACTTATGCATAAAAATAATATAGGCTTCTCATAGAAGAAATTAGACATATAAAAAGAAAATTATATCATTTGATTTTTTAATGTTCTAAAAAATGATTACAGGGCAATATTTCATATTATGTCTTTTAGTAAAACATTTCTAGAATATCTTTAGCTTTTTGATTAGTGTCTATCATAAATTTGGTTAATTTTTATTCCTGCTTCTTTGCTATTATTATTAAATAAGTGTATGATAAGATTCAGGGTTTTTGGGTTTTTTTTTTCATGATTATCTTTTTTTTTTTTTTGTCTTTTTGAGACAGGGTCTTACCATGCAGTTCAGGCTGGCCTTAAACTCACTTTGTAGCTCAGGCTGGTCTCGAACTCACAATAATCCTCCTGCCTCAGCCTCCCGAATGCTAGGATTACAGGCATGCGCCACCACGCCCGGCTTCATGATTATCTTTTAAACTTTGTTTTGCTTGATAGCTATTTATTGACCTAAGTCATTTTAAAAATTC
The DNA here is from genome assembly GCA_004027165.1 of Ctenomys sociabilis. NCBI lineage: Eukaryota > Metazoa > Chordata > Mammalia > Rodentia > Ctenomyidae > Ctenomys > Ctenomys sociabilis. The sequence continues at coordinate 24,831 of PVKA01017717.1, read as the reverse complement.
AATGAGAGTTTAACAAGTGCCTCTTCCATTTTTGTATGCTTTTCAGTGTGATGGGTGTTTTATGCTGTATAATTAAATACCTGCACAGTAAAGGGTTATAAATGAGAAATGTTCTTTTTCAATAAAATTAAGGGACATGTTAGAGGGACATTTTTATGTATAACATAGGAATTAAATCAGTTATTTTGATAGATGAATATTGTTAGCTTAAATATGAGCAATCTAATTTTTATTTGTCTTAAACTATCACAAATGAATATTCATGATATAATATGAATAATCAGTTTTGATGAATGTACAGCAAAGTGATACTCAGGAAAATTGCTGAAACAATTACATCAACATGTAATTTTTTTTCTGGTAGAAAATTTAGATACAACCAGAACTTTCAAACATTTATATCCACTAACTAAAACTTAGGTATTTACAATAATGAGTAATTAATCATGGAATTGCTAAAGAATTTCCTTCAGAGCATGTTAACATGAAGATTCTGGTTCAAAAGGAATAGATGGGGCTAGTAGTCTAAATTTCTAAGAAACAATATAATAATATTGATTTTTTGAGTAGCCAAAGTTTACATTTTCCTTGTTCTTTGTAGAGTTCTTTAATAGCAAAATTTTATGTAGTTTTTTAAATAGCTTTCTACAGAAATAGTAAATAATATGAAAAAATGTTCCTGGGAAAAAGTAAAGCTTTAATGATAGTGTTAATATCAGATGGTGTTATAATTTTATATATATATATATATATATATATATATATATATATATATATATATATATATATATATAATTTCTTCTATGAGAATCCTATATTATTTTATACTATGAAATAATAACTATAAAATATTGACTTTAAAGATACTTACTGTTGGAGATCTCTTCCCTTCCCCAAGCACTTTTTGTAATTTTTCTGCCTTTTATGGAGTGTTCGAAGCTCTGAAATGCCTCCTATTTGTGCCACGTTTGACTCACCGTGTAGGTTGCTATCATTCTTTCATTTGCTGCTTAGACTTAAAGTCAACAAACTCAGCTGACCAGAGTTTAGAAGAAAGAAAAAATTTCCAACAGAACACCTTAGAGGCTGTATGTTACTTTAAGTGACCAATACCCTTTCAAAAATGTAGGCAAGAATTAGAAGTCAAGTTTAAAAAGTGGATACTAACAGGGCTAATAGCCTTCATATTTTGGGAAAAAATTTGTATCATTATTCTTCTGTCATTGGAAGGACTCCCATCTTATCTCCAGTCTAGTTTTCTACCCTAGAGAAACAGAAAAGAAAATGGCATTAGTTTGCAATTTTAATTCTTTAGATTTCATTTTAAAGAGACTATTGAAAGTTCACAAAACCATGGCAATATTGTGGTAGAAAGGGTTAAATGAAGGTAATGCAATTATTTATCTTTTAATTTCTCTTCTACCTTTCCAATAGATGCAGTTTGAATGTAATAGCTTCTTTCAAAGCTTTACAGTAAAAAAGGAACTTTCTTGAACCCACATTTCCATGCGGAAAATATAATGCATATTTGTATTGTTCCACATTCCTAAAATATGGCCATCTAGCTTTCACTGAAGGAGCTGGTTCAAGCACTGATTGAGAATAAGGAATGATATTTGCAAATAAGCCTTTTCTTTTCTCCATTTCCTCTGTATCTCCAGGTTCTTTCCCTTGTGCTTGCACTTTAAATGCATTTGGGATTTTTTTTTTCTGGTTAGAAAAGATAAAGTTCCTTCCCACTAACTCCCAATCCTCCCTCCAGGAGCCATGATAGTGAAAGTTTGTGTTCTTCACTTCTTCCTGGTGAAAACATTGCTCAGCCAGAGCCAGCTTCGCTAGTGGGATGGGGGGTGGGGATGGGGTGGGGTGGGCATGGATTCTTGGCCTAGATTGCCAGGACTGGGTAGACATTACCCCAAGGACCTATCTTTTGTTGACTTTACTGGGAACACCTCGTTGACATTTTCTCAAATTAGACCAAGGGTTCTACTTTATCTGTGCAGTTCTATGCTTAGATGGCATACAACTCTGAGCCATTTTCTTTGATTAAAGAGAAGCCTATTTTTTCTTTTAGCCTATTTTTTCTATTATTTTGTTTAGTAAAATTCTGTATGGGTTCTAATTTTTTTGTCTTTTAGCATTTTGTATTGTCTTTAAAAATAATTTAAAAACTGATACCTATTTTGACTGCTTATTTTATAATTCATTGTTTGGATACAAAGTAATGCTGATGGCTGACCTACTATTTTGCTATGCAAATATTAGCAGTTAATATTTATTCTCAGCTTTTTATGTGCCAGATACAAGGATTAATAACTTTGATGTATAAACACATTTAATTCCTATAATAATCCAGTGAATTAGTTTTGACTCATTTTTACTTTAAAAATGAGGTCTTGAAAGCTTAAATAAGTGAATTATTCAAGATCTCATATCTCACAAAAATGAAGGCAAATGCCAAAATTTAGCTCAATCTGAGGGAGAAACTTGACAGTGAGCTATTTATTCCAGATCTTGAGTTGGAAGTGAAGGAAACAATATTTACTGGTAATTTATCCCATGATAGGCATTGTGATGTATTCTTACAGGTATCATTTTATTTAATTCTTTCTGGGTGCCACTGCTACTTTTTATTTTTTCCTGTGCAGGGTCTCACTATGCAGCTTGGACTGGTAGTGATCCTCCTGTTTTCAGCCTCCGTAGTGCTGGGATTATAGGCGTGCGTCACCACGCTTGGACCCCAACGCCAGCTCAGTGCACCTGGGGTGGGGCCAGCACAGCATGCAGTGCCAGGGATCTAACTCTGGCCCCCGTGCTTGCCTAGGCAAACACAGTCTGCTGAGCTATCTCTCTGGTTCTTACAATTTTTAAAAGTCAGGCTTTTAATTTTGATTATCAAACTAGTGTATGTTCATTCAAAACTTTGGGAGAGTCAGAAAAACGAAGAAATACCAAAATTTATAACAGTCACATATGTACAGAGAAAAAATTGAAATATTTTCAATGCCTTGGGGCTTAGCCATTTTTCTTTTAATATGTGAGATTTTATAGCACCTACAATTTAGCATTCTGTTTACACAAATAACTTTCCATGTAATTAAATTTTTAATTACTTTTAAATCTGTATAATTATAGTGTGTCTTAAAACATCCCCTTAATGTAGTTAGGGTATTTCATTGTTTTCAATTTTAAAACAACAAAACTTGTACTTACATGTTTAATTTTAGAATATTGATCTAGAGTACATTACTTAAAAGAAAAATTTGAGGTAAAAATATATATGATTCAATGTTGATGATGCCATAATTACCTAACTGTTTTCTAAAATGTGTTCTTGAAAATTCTGTCTTTTGGTATCCTCATTATCATGTGAGTAACATTATAAAAATTCATTCAGTGCTGACAAGATAGCTCAGTGGACTAAGCACCTACTAAGTCAAGTACAGAGAGCGGGGCAGATCGATACCTGGCACCGCATACTGTGCTGGTCCCACCCCTGGGTGCCCAGAGTCAGCCTCCAAAACCCATTTTAGTGGCACGCACCTATAATCCCAGTGCTGGGTAAACTGAAAACAGGAAGATCACTACAAGTCAGACTGTATAGTAAGGCCCTGTTACCAAATACACTAAAAAAATTCATCTCTACATCCAGAGAATAAAAATGTTTACAACTCATCTTTAAGTTTAAATTCTTTTGGTTTCTAATCATATCAGTCTTTATAATATTTATTTGTCATCTGTATTTCTTATTCAGTGAATTGTTCATATTTTTTCTCTATTGTAAAGCAGGTACTTCATATTTTCCTGTTAAATTTTATGCATTCTTTATGGTAAAAATATTAAACCTTTTCATATCTCTTGGACTACTTTTTTTCTTTTTTTTCCCTTTGGATGACCATGTCCTTTTTTATTTTTCCATAATTTTATTAAAGAACAAATAGCAACGAGACAGTTGCAAATCAAATTAGTAGGACAGATTCAATATTTAGCACATTGCATATTGTTTTCTTAGTGGGTATTTGTTGTACAAGGTGCAGACATAATATTCTATTTACAAACACTATTAGAGAAGATTCCTCTATTCATTGAATTAAGAGAATGTACCTATTTTTTTAAGCTGATTTATAGGACAGTTTCAATAATTAATACTTTTCGCATTATTTTCTTCCTAGTGGTTATCCATAGTACAAGAAGCTGACAGGATATCCTGTCCAAACACTACTAGTACAAATCTTTCTTCTCATAGAATTACATGAAAGTAGCTGCATATTTATCCTAACTATTCTGTATATACAAACACAGAATGGTCCTTGCTTTGTATCCCTTTATTTTGTTTAGAACTGTCAGAGATGGGTATTCTATTGTCATTCAATTATTATAGGTGCTTGAATTCAGCAAACCAGTCCAACATAGTCCAGCAGTCTACAATAGTAGTGGGTTATCCACAGAAGTTGTTGACTAGAGCCTTTTACAGCTCAGCATATTAATATGGCTTTCCTCTATATACTTTGTTTTTATACTTTTCTTCTGTATGGTTAAGACCAAGATAAAGCAAGACCTATATAACAAGAAATGTAACTTTCATATCTGATAAGGTCAGTCAAGTCCCCTCATGATTTATCCTGTAACTCTGTACTGCACTATGTAGATCTTTTGTGAGTATCAGCCATGTGGATGAGTCAGGGCCATTGCTTGACCAATTTGCTCTCTGTGAAATCCTATGAGAAAGTTTTCTCTCCAAGTGGTTCTCCTTAGCCACACATCATCACTTTCCTCTGTGGCTCCATAATCTCCTTGATCAGAAAATTTGGGGCACCACTGAGTTCCATGATGTTACACTACAGATTCTCCTACGTCCCGAGTCTTCACTGACCTTGAAAAGCTAGGGCCAAAATGTTGGCTGTCCTTTCAGCCCTTCCATTTCACCAATTTTTGATTTGCAAACTTAGGTTGTTAACTATTCTTGAACTATCTTTTTTCAATTCAATTTGTTTTTAAATTTTGTTTATAAAATTTTTGTATGTATATTTTTAAAATGGTATTGCTTTTAAAATACAATCCCACTGTGGGGTCACAAATTTAATAATGAAAGTAGAATTATTTTAGAAAATAGTATTTTAGAAGTTCTATTAATAAAGGATAAAAATACATTTAAGTAAAGAAAGTTGGGATTACTAGGTATGTTGAAGGTAGCAAATGTTCTTAAGTAGGGGGATCTGAGTAGACTTCATTAGGAAGGTGATATTTTGTACAAAAACTGAGGGAAGCAGAGATTTTGGACAAAAAATGAGGGAAGTAGAAATGTTAGTTCATGAAATAATTTTTTGAAGAGGTACTGCAAGTGGAGGAAACAACTACAACAAAGGCTGTGATGAGGGCATATATAATTTTTTCAGAAAAGCTAGGGAGCCAGGCTGGCTTGAGGTAGGGTAAGTGAGAAGGAGAAAGATAGGGGAGGTCAGAGAAGTAACAAAGATTGGCGGACGCATGAAGGGCATTATAATGATATGAACTTCTCATCTGAAGAAAATGGGAAATGGAGTCTTTAGGGAAGAGGAGACATAAGATCTGATGCATACTTTTAAAATATCTTTTTTATTTTAAAGAGAAAAAATAATATAGATTTTCTTTTTTTAATAATATATTTTCAACACAAGGTAATAGATTAGTAATGGTCAATATATTGTGCATTGTTTTCTTCAAAGTAGTTGTTCAGATTACAAGATACAGAAATAAAGATTAATCAAACAATGTAAGCACAAAGAATTATTTTTATTATGTTTCCATAATTTTATTGGAGAACAAATAGCAATTAGACAGGTTCAAATCAAATTTTTAGAACAAGATTCAATAATTAATGCATTGCATACTGTTTGCTTAATGATTATTTGTTGTACAAGGTGCAGACATGATATTCTATTTACAAACACTATTAGAGCAGATGCCTCTATTCATTGAATTAAGAGAATGTAGCTGTATACCTTTTTTTAAAGCTGAATTATAGTATAGTTTTAATTAATATTTTGTACGTTGTTATCTTCCAGTTATCCATAGGATAAGAATGGTCCTTGCTTTGTATCCCTTTTATTTTGTTTAGTCCTGTCAGAGAAGGGTATTCTGTTGTCATTCAATTATTATAGGTGCTTGAATTCAGCAAACCAGTCCAACATAGTCCAGAAGTCCACAATAGTAGTGGGTTACAAAGAATTATTTTTAATGAACTATTAGAAATTAGTATATGTATCTTAGTTATCTTGTGTGTATATATATTTTCTTTCTTTTTCTTTCCTTCTTTTTCCTTTCTCCATGCCAGTTATTTTTTCCCTTGAACAATTCCTTCCCTTTTCATGGTATGTATTATATTTGGTTCAAGAAGATCATTTTTGATGCTGTGTGGAAAATGAACTCTTGTGGAGTCCATAGAAGCAAAACATCTTTGAAAGTTCCTTCTGTCATCCTGGCAATAGGACAGTTGCTCAAAGAAGGCAATAGTGAGAGAGGCCAAAAAAAGGTCATTTTCTGGCTCTGTTCCTGAGTTAGAGCTGGAAGGATTTTAGTATCATTATTTATACTTTATACTTTAGATTTCTCATATAAAAGAAACGATGTAATATTTAAGCTGTGTATCCGACTGATTTCACCTAACATTATAGTTTCAGTGTACATGTATTTTGTTACCAATGACACATATTATCCTTCTTTATAGGAGAGAAGTACTTGATTGCACATAAACACCACTCTTTTTTTTTTAAATGGTACTAGGGATTGAATTCAGGACCTTGTGATTGCCAGGCAAGCACTTATTCCAGTGAGCTATCTCCCTGGCCCTTAAATATCACATTTTATATGGATTCATTTATTGATGAGCAAGTAAGCCTGTTTCCAGAACTTAGCTATCTTGAATTCCACTGCTATAAACATGGGTGTGCAGCTACCACTACAGTACGGCATCTTTAATTCTTTCAGAAATATACACAGAAGAGGTATAACTGGATCAAATGGAATTTCAATTTTTAATACTTTGAAGAATTTTCATTCTAATTTTTGCAAAAGTTTTACTAATTTACATTCCCATCAAAAGTGTAGACCAGCTGCTGTTTGTTCCATACCCTTGCCAGTTTTGTTGTTCTTTGTATTTTGATGACATCCAGTCTAAGTTGAATCTCAGAGTTCTTCTGATATACATTTCTCCTATTGACAAAAATACTGAATATTTTCTCACGTACTTCTTGGCTACTTATATTTCTTTATAGTCATTTTCCCACTTTTTGAGTGAGGTATTGAATTTTGGGGAGTTAATTTTATTGAGTTTTAGGTATAATGTATTGAATAAGTATGAGGAGGGAGAGAAAAAGACAGAGAGATTTAGCAATAAATCTGTTGAAAATCTCAGTTATTTGCACTGTCCCTTTGTAGAATCCTTCACTATAATTCCTTTGTGTGAGGGTGGTTGGGTTGGTTAAGTACACAGGCAATAACTTCCTGAATAAATAAACAACAGCAAGAACCAAAAATGAGATTTGTCAAATTTAAAAAGTTTCTGTATAACAAAGGAAATAGCAGGGTGAAGAGGGTGCCTACACAGCAGCTACATAACTCAAAACTCCTAAAGGACAAATACTTCAATCAAGACTCAGCAAATAAATAGAATAAATAATTCTCAAATAAGAAATATAAATATTTAATATATCAAAAATGACCAAGATCTGTAGTATCAGAGAAATACAAATTGAAATGACCTTTAGATTCCATCTCACCCTAGAAAAAATGGATATCATAAAAAATGCAGGAAACAGTAGATGCCAGTGAGGATGCTGGGGAAATAGGCACCCCAGTGCACTGTTAACGAGAAAGTGAAACCATCACCACTATGGAGATCAGCATGGAAGGGCTCAATAGACTGAACATATAATTTAGCTGTCATATGATTAAGCTATACCATTCTTTGTCATACAATGGATAGATGAGAGTCAGCATGTTACATGTGTGCCTGCACACACATGTATATGTGTGGTGGAGTAATTTACAATATGAAGATATGGCATAAACCTAGGTCCCAGTTGATGCATGAGTGGATAAAGAATTGTGGTATTTATTCACAAAGTAGTTTTATTTATTTGTAAAGAAGAACAAAATGATGTCATTTTCAGAAAAAGGATGGGACCGGAGATCATCATGTTAAGTAAAGTAAGCCAGTCTCAGAAAGACAAATATCACATGTGTTTACATTCATATAGAAACTAGGGAAAAAATGAGACATGAAAGTAAAGTGCCTACACACTAAAAGAAAGGGGTTTTAGAAAGTCACAGATGAAAACAAAATATTTGCAAAGATATACCCCAAAAGATATATAACATTGTGAATATATTCAAAATACATAAACAACTATTAAAACCCAACAATAGAAGAATGAACAATGTGGTTTAAAAATGGGTGAAATAACTATATCCAAGAAGATATGCAAATAGCAAGTAAGTAAATGAGAAGATATTGTATATTGTGTCATTAAAGTCTGCAAAATAAAAGAACATTTAGATGCCATTATACATCTATTAGAATGGCCCCAAATCTAAAACACTAATGCTGGGGAGAATATAGGGTAAAAGGAGCTCTCATTTGTTACTGACATAAGGGTAAAATTGTATATATGGTCATTTTGGAAGACAGGTGAGAGGTTATTTATAAAACTAAATATACTCTCATTATGATCAATTGAGCTCCATATAGGAAAAAGTGGCTCTACTAGGGAAAAGAGTTTACTAAAATTAATAGGTTGTCTTACTGTAAAAGTAGCTCTTCTTTTACAGTTAGAATCTAAGGTTAGAATGATTAGAAAGTCAAGGAAAGAGAAACCAGAGAAAGGAGCTGAGAATGCAATTGCCACAAGAATTTATCAGAGTTCAGAAAGCATGGAGTAAGTCAGAAACATGAAAGACCAGCCCTTCTTTTTGGATCCCCCATCTGTGGTGGAATCACCACCAAGACCTAGATTTTCATGAAAACCATCATGCTCGAGGTTGAACCCTCAGACACTACAGCGAATGTAAAGGCCAAGATTCAGGATGAGGAAGGGCTTCCTCCCAATCGGCAATGGCTATCTGTGCTGGTAAGCAACTGGAAGATGGACGTAACTTGTCTGATTACAACATTCTAAAGGCATCTACTTTCTTTCATCTTATGCTGAGACTCTGTGGTAGTTAAGAAAAGAAAGAAGTCTCACACAACTTCCAAGAAAAATAAGCATAAAAGAAAGTTAAGTCGACTGTTCTAAAATATTGTAAGGTGGATGAAAATGGCAAAATCAGTGGTCTTTGTTGAGAACGCCCTTCAGATGAATGTGGTGCTGGAGTTTTTATGGCCAGCGACTTTGACAGACATTATTGTGGCAAGTGTTGTCTGAGTTACTGCTTCAACAAAGCAGAAAACAAGTAATTGTGAGTTAATAAAAAACTTCAGCTAAAAAAAAAAAAAAAGAAAGACCAAGGTAGGAAGTCCACCTCCCCAACTCCTAATAAAATGCAAAGGAGACAAGAGGCAGCCACCTAAGGACTCTAATTTTCAAAAGACAGATACATACATACATATACACATACATGTATACATACATATATGTATATTCTCACATTAGCATCACTACATTATTTGACCAGGTATACACATATTCCCCTTTATTTAGTAATTACTTCTAAGTTATCTTTCTGTAAGGCTCCCCAGTACTTACTTATCCATCACAAAAGGTTGAGAAAGAACCAAATGTCCAGAAGGAATATACAAAGCACTGTCAGGTTAGGGTCAAAGACAGCCAGAGGATCAATAAGATTAGAACAGCTTCTACATTCCCACATCAAGGATAGAGGAAGACTCACAGCCCTAAGTAAAAGGGTTCAGAGACAAAGGTTCAGGAGTATCTATCTTTCTGATGTCCCCTATTGCTTTACAGTAGCTGTCTATCTTCTCTTTTTTTTTCTCACCTTTCCCCAAATAAACCATATTTCTTAATTTTGAACTAAGCCTCATTAATTCTTTATTGGTGCTGAGAGTCTACAATTCCATTAGCTGCATGGTCCAGCAGAACAGCAGAGCATACATCCCAACTCAACAGTCAGTGGCATTTACCCAAATGAGTTTGAAACTTTATTCTCACAAAAAGCTGAATCGAGATGTTTATGACAACTGTATTCATAATGGCCATCACTTGGAAGCAACCAGGAAGTCTTTTATATGTGAATGATCAACTATTGGATATCCAGATAGTAGGCATTATCCATCACTAAACCAAAATAAACTGTCAAGAGAACAAATAAAAAAAGCTTAAAAATATTAAGTGAAAGAAGTCAGTATGTAAAAGCTACCTACTGTATGACTCCACAGACATAATATTCTGGAAAATGGAAATCACAGAAAGACCTATGGTTGTCAATGCTTGGTGGGGAAGCAGAGTTGAACATGGAGATCATAAAGGATGTTTTGAGATAATAGAATTGTTCACATTTCAGAATACTAAAATTATTCTACATATGGAGTAATGTGAAGTAGAACAATTGACACCTCTGGACTACTGTAAAGGTAATACAACATGGAATCTGTTATGCCGGAGTACAAGCAGACAGGCAAAAAAAGTGGTCTATAGAAAGCAAAAAAGAAGTTTGCTTTTGTCATAGGGTCTGAAAGGAGGCAAGGGAACATTAGAAGGGAAGATCTTAGTTAACATTAGCGGACAAAGTTCTCTGTCAGTGGACGAAGGTCCTGAGGCATCCTGTGCAAATGTTTGGGTGTCTTCAGATATCCGGGTGTTTGGAGGATTGCATGAACCATATTTTCTCTTTTACAACATCCGGTGTTTGCCAATAGCAAGAGTGTTGAGTTGCCAACAGTGTCTCAGCTGATAGACAGGCTAGCTAGTAGGAGAGTTGCATGCAAATCAAGATGTATGATACTACAAAGTAATAGTAAAATCATTCTCTAAATGATAATATTTATTTTTTTAGTTGTTATGATTTTATTGCTTGATTACATGAACTTACACCACCAAGGCAGAAGCTGTAGATCACTCATATTTCCAGTTGATGGGGAGGATCTGCTTGGTCTTAGTGTCGAGCCAATCAGTGAATTCGGCTCTCAATGAGGATCAGGTGGAACGTGGCACCCTTATCCTTTCTGTTTTTCTCAAGATGCTTTCAAACAGCAACCACTTTTTTAACAAGTGTTAGAGATCCTCAGGGAGATCCGGAGCAGGTCTTTTAGATTCTCAAAATTTTATTGTATGTCACCAAAAGTACTTGCGCAACACTGTGAAAGTCTCTCAGGATCACACCAGTTTGTGAGGGAGTCAGGCCCTTCTCGGCAAGTTGGTCAGCCTGCTCCTTCACATCGTCAGATGTCAGCTTCAGCCAGCTAGGGACACTGTGGCAATAAGGCAGAGCAGACTGGGACAGGCCCTTCCTGGGAGCATGCAGGCAACCCACGATGGTGGTCTGAAAGCAAAAGAGATAATACTTATCATAAGACTGAGGACTATTCCATGAAAATAATGTTTTGAGGACTATGCTTTTACTAGCAGTATAGTTTAGAATTCTTAACAAATTTCCTATTTAAATGTGTTAAATAATTCAGCCTGACTGAATTATCTTAATGAAAATGGCAGCAGAAGAGAAAGGAGATATTGAACTGCTTCTATGATAGGTATTGATTGAAGCCTTTAGTTTTAGGATAATGTTGAACTAGTTGTAAAAACTTTAAGACTTGACAACATAGGTACAGTTGCCTTTAAACAATGTTCATGGATTTTAAAATATCCCTTCTTTTAGTTGCAGTTGGGCTGCAGCATTCAGTTAGGGTTACTTGTCCACTGGAGAGTCCTGGTGTTATGGAACCAGTATTGACCTTAAGGGCAAGCCCCACACTGAGGAACAGGAAGGCAACTGACCTTGTTTACATTGGCAGGCTGATAGGACTCAGTTCCAAATCACTAGCCCTGACCCAAAGTAAAGCAGAATCTTATATACAATTTGTAAGCAGGCAGTACAAAGGCTAATATCAGGTTATTCTATAATCCGTTAATATTTTTAGTCATACATTGCTAGACAGATTTACTCTGGGCAGGTTTTAGTTAGAGGGGTCATTTATTGTATGATGGGGATGCATGACAGAGTCAGGGCCAAGTGAACAAGTGTAATCAATTAAGCATGCCCTGTCCTTGACTGTGGGCTGTTGTTCTGTCCTTGGGCTATTTTGTCCTAGTCAGAAAGACTTTGAAGCTGGACAACAAACAGGATATGTCTACAGACTTTGGTGCAGCTGGATGTGTTCAGACAGAGCCAGGCTAAATTCTCTTTGAGTTTTAGCAAGGGTCAAGGCTAACTAAATCAGGTGGTTTAACTATGAAGCTTTTCCATTATACTAGGAGAATACTTCTCCTATGAAGTCTGTGCCACTGGTACTCTCCATAACTGCTCCATTTAACATTTTGGCTGTATGTACAGACTCTGTGACATTATTCATTTGAAGGATGAAAAAGGAGGAGGGCTATAGTAAAGTCTTTTGATAGCATTGTTTGAAATAACTATTTTCCAATGTGCTCACAGTCACCAATCCTTATTATGTAGGCTAAAATTATGGAAGCAGACACAGTTCCATTATGTTTACTACAGTCTAGACATCAACAATCAAAGGATAACCACTCAAACATCAGAAAAGGAAGGTATGAGAGGAATACCACTTATGGAATGCATGACTACCTTTTCCATCGTTTATGTCTTTATATTTTATCTATAGTAACAGAAATTTACAAAATAGTTATTTTGAAATTTGTTTCAAGCATGGTTTTAGTATTACACATTGCTATCCTCAGCGTACTTTCTTAGTTCACAGATATCAGCATATAGAATTAGTCAGGGTGAGAATTCTACCCATTAACTGCTATTTTCAAAAACCTGATGGAGATTTTTAGGACCATTGCCTTAACCACCTTGTTTAAATAAATTTATGGTTTTGTCCCTGCCATATTTCCTAACTTTTCTCCTTTCTCTCTCTTTACTGTTTAGACTTTAAGTGCTCACTTTCCTTTGAGCTGTATTATACCTTTCAATTTTATTTCTTCTGAGTTTTTACCTTAGGGAGATAATAAGATATTTATACATGTCTGTCTGGTTTATTTCACTTATGAGTATATGTTCAAATGGCATCTACTTATATATGAAGACTTTGTCTTTCTTTATAGCTGAGCAGTACTCCGTTGTAGAAAAACACCACATTTTTTCCTTCCCTTCCTCAGGTGAGAGGCATTTTGGTTGTTTCCAAGATTTGGCTATCACAAATTGTGCTGATATAAACATAGGTGCACATATATCCCTATGACATGATGTTTTCAGTTCTTTTGGAAGAATTTCTAATAGAGGGATAGCTGGATTGAATGGGATTTCCTGTCCTAGTTTTTTAAGGATTCTTCACACTGATTTCTGTAATGGTTGCACCAGTCTACACTCCCATCAGCAGTGCAGAAGTGTTCCTTTTCCCCACAGCCTCTCCCACATTTGTTGTTGGTTGATTTTTTTATGATAGCCATTCTTTTGGGGGTGAGATGGTATCTCAGTGTTGTTTTAATTTGCATATCATGGATGGCTAGTGATGTGGAGCACTTTTTCCATGTATTTATTTGTTTCTTGTATTTCTTCCTCTCAGAAGTGTGTGTTCATCTCAGATGCCCATTGTTGAATTGGGCCTTTAAATTTGGCAGCCCTAATGTTTTTATCTCTTTATAAATTCTAGCTTATAGACTTTTGTCTGAGTGATTATTAGTTAAGATTTTTTCCAAATTTGTGAGTTATCTTTTCACTCTGTTGGTAATTTCTTTTGACATGCGAAAACTTCTCAATAAGAGAAAGTCCCAGTTGAAACACATCATTTTGGTCATCTAAAGGCATTCTACTTTTAATGCCATACCAATTATTGCTATATTCTCTTTAAAATAATTTTTTTTTTTTTGCGGAACCAGAGATTGAACTCAGACCCTTGCGCTTGCCAGGGAAGCATTTATTCTACTGAGCCATCTCCCCAGCCCCCAAAGTAATTTTTTAAAAAAACAAAATAAAAAAACACAAGAGACAAGAAAAAAATGTCATAGGATCATTCTGCTACAATGCTGCATACAGTTTGATTTCTAAACATCTGTGTAGAAATGTGTAATTATTTTTCTCACACTGCATAAGGATTTAAAGTTTAGAATATCCATAGTTGCTGGAAAATAATAGTTCCATGTTGTGTCTAAGGCACTTGATATTCAGACAGATAGTGATGTTAAGCTCTGTTATAGGGTAATAGTATTATTAAGCTTCTTTTCTGAATGTTTAACAACTAAAGTTTGCAGACCAAAAATTAGAGAAATAGAAGGGCTACAAGGATAGCCAATATTTTGGCCCTAGCCCTTCAAGGTCAGTGAGGACTCAGGACATAGGAGAACCTGTACTGTAGCATCCTGTAACTCAATAGTGTCCCAAATTTTCTGGTCAAGGAGATTATGGGACCACAGAGGAAAGTGATTGATGATGTATAGTGTGCCTAGCGAGAGTCACTTAGAGAGAAAAATTTCTCTCAGGTTTTCACAGAGATCCAATTGGTCAAGCAATGGCCATGACTCATCCAGATGGCTGACACTGACAAAAGATCTATAAGGTGCTATACATGGCTCTAGCGTAAATCCTGAGGGGATTTGACTGACCTTATCAGATATGAAAGTTACATTTTTAGTTATATAAGTCTTGCTTTAACTTGGTCTTAACCATCCAGCAGAAAAGTAAAACCATGAGGTATAAAAAATAATGCCATCTTAATATGCTGAGCTGTAAAAGGCGCTAGTCAATAACTTCTGACAATTGCCAGTTCTGCCAATAACCAATTACTGCTATGGACTATTGGACTATATTGGCTTATTTTGTTGAATTCAAGCATCTACAATCTTTAGACTGGCTTCAAGTATAAAAAGGTCCTTTTTTAAAGAACTCTCCAAATACAGCTTCTCTAACTGCAGTGGAACACCCATGTCTGAAAAAACAAAACAGAAAAGGGGGATATGCTGGGAGCCATAAAGCTAGGAAATCGATCATATATATATGATCGATTTCCTAGCTTTATATATATATATATATATATATATATATATATATATATATATATATATATATATATATATATATATATATGACTTGATCCAGTGCCTAATGCAAACAAGTTACCTCACTCCTGAAAAGAATATCCTGTCTGGTTAACGGTAGCTATCAGTTGCTAAGCAACCTTGAGTCCTGTGTTACTAACTTCACAAAAGTGTAAATAAGAGACAGTTTCATTGTGAAAGAAAAAAGGGGAAGGTATATATATATATATATATATATATATATATATATATACACATGAGAATTAGGACAGATATGCAGCTACTTTCGTAGTTCACTGAGAATAAGAGTGGGTATTAATATTGTTTAGAAAAGATATCTTGTCCTCTGAATAACTACTATGAAGACAACAATATACAATGTATTAATTATTTAATTTAATTAATTAATTTATTTTTGTGGTACTAGGGATTGAACTCAGGACCTTGTGTTTGCCAGCAAGTGCTTATTCTACTGAACTATCTCCACAGCCCTAATTATTTTAAATGTACTACTAACCTGTTTTGAAACTATTTCATCATTATTTTATCTTTTTTTCTCACTAAAATGAATAAAAATTATATTTAAAAAAAAGAAACTTGTTATTCTGAGGGAAGCTGATTTTGCCAAATTGCATTTATTCTCATCCAGAATGGTAGTTCTCAAGAGAGTTTCTACAATGGATACAGTGAATATTTTTGGGTCAGAAAATTCCTTAGGAACTCTGAGATGGCAGTACTTGCAGGAAGTCAGAGACTACTCAAATTGTATCCTTCTGAGGACTCATTAAAAAATGGAATTGCACACTCTCCAGAGCCATCAGGGTGTCCCTTAATGTTGTTTTTTGTGAGTCCTCAGGAGAAATCAACTACCTTCAAAGGGAGTAACTATAATAAGTAGCCCAGTCAGAGCCAGTGGTGATTAAATGGGAGAAATGTGTGCTTTCTCCTATAGCAAAAGCCCTTAAAATTCACTGGGGCTTGGATGTATCTTAGCATGGTGAGTGTGAATGAATTTTTGTGTTTGAGCTTATCTTTCACATAATATATGACTAGTAAAACTATCCTGAATGAATGGATATCTTGAATAAGTCACATAAAATAGCACTTCAGTTTGCATGGTGAGAGGCTCCATTAATGAATTCTTCCATAAAATTACCATGAGAAATTGTCAACATCTGAGGTGATAGATCTACTGATTATTCTGATTAGATACATAGCATACATGTATTTAAATGCCACATGCTATCCCTTAATATGTACAAATAATCTATGTTAGTTAACAAGAAAAGTATACTTTATTTAAAAGCTACCAAAAGACTGCTTGTTACTCTGTAAAATTCCTAACATAAAATGAAATATATCTCAGCAAAAGTTTTCATGTGTCTCAGACTTTTTTATATTCTGTCTGAAAAATTTCTAAGGATTGGACTGGAGGGGTAGCTCAGCACTTTCTTGGCAAGCTCAAGGACCTGGGTTATATCTCTGGTACTGTGTGCTGTGCCAGCCACCAAAACTGTGCATAGTGGCACGTGTCTGCAATCCCAGTGCTAGGGAGACCCTATACCAAATAAATAAATAAATAAATAAATAAATAAATAAATAAATAAATAAATAAATGATTTTTTAAAAACTCCTATTAGCTTTCTCTCAGGCTCTCATAGAGAGCAAACTGGTCAAGCATTGGCCATGACTCTTCCGCATGGATGACACAGACAAAGGATCTACAGAGTAAGGTACAGGATTATAAGATAAACCCTGAGGGGACTTCACTGACCTCATCAGAAACAAAAGCTATATCTTTTTGTATGTAGGTCTTGATCTATCTTGGTCTTAACCATCCAGCAGAAAAGTACAAAACTGAGGTATATAATGTGGGGCCATAATAATAAATTGAGCTGTAAGTGGCTATGGTCAACAACTTCTTTAGATAACTCACTATTATTATGGAATGCTGGACTGTGTTGGATTGTGTCCCTGAGTTCAGGCACCTAAATTGGTTTAATGACAATGGAGTGTCCATCTCTGACAGTTCTCGACAAAAAAAAGGAGGGATACAAAGGAAGAATCATGATGTTTGTATATAAACAGTACAGTTAGGATAAATATGCCATGCTTCTGTATAATTCTATGAGAAGTAAGATTTGAACTAATGGTGGTTGGACAAGATATTATGTTGGCTTCTAGTACTATAGACAGACACTGGGGAGATAACAAGGTAGCAGCTGTTAATTGTCTAATCTGTGATATAAATCAAGTGTAGAGAAATAAGATAGGTGTATAGCTGTACTCTCTTCATTCACTGATTAGAGACATCTGCTGTAATAATGTCTGTAAGTATAATATCATGTATGCACCTTATATGACACTGAAACATGAAAACATTTTGCAATGTATTGATTTGTTGAATCTGTCCTGTTAATTTGTCTTGAAACTGTCTCATTGCTATTTGTTCTTCAATAAAAATAAAAATAATAAAATCCTATTAGCCATTTGCACTTTGAAACAGTCTTAGTCGACAGGTCTCAAAATTTTAATCTTTGTCTTGACCACATAATTGTACTTCCAAATGGTAATGTTCTGTTTAAAGAACAATGTGAGGCAGAGACCAGCTAAGGCTGCTGGGCTTGTGTAAAGGCAAAATAGCATGCAATTTGCTATGCCTGAGTGAAGGCAAAGAGAGGGCAAAAGGTTATTTGTAGGGAAAAAAAGAGAAGTGGGCTCTTTATAGGGCTTGAAAAAAGGCAAGGGCATTAGGGATGAAGACCTTAGTTAACAGTAGTGGTCAAATTCTCATGCCTCAGTGGGCAAAGTCCTTCAGGCATCTTCTGGAAATGGGTGTTCTCAAATGCCCAGGTACTTTGGAAGATGCCATGTTCCTCCTCCTCCTCCTGCTCCTTTCTCTCTGTCTCTCTGTCTCTCTCTCTTGCATGCTCTCTCTCTCTTATTTGGCTCTTAAATGTATTTGTTTGTTACAGGGTCACACTATGCAGATTGGACTCATAGTGATCCTCCTGTTTTCAGCCACCCCAGCGCTGGAATTTCAAGCATGCACCACTATATCCAGACTCTGTGGCCAGCTCAGTCCGCCCCCAGTTGAGCTATCTTGTCAGCCCCCCATTTATCTCTCTTATGACATCCTATGTTTGCCAAGGGCACCCTGATGCTGGTATTGGGAGAATTTTGTGGAAATTAAGCCTTCCATTTCATTTTATAGTTCCCTTTGATAATCACATCAAATTATTTCCCATTTACTCAAATTCACCTTGATTATTTTACTAGTAATAGTATCTGGCCATAATCATTTCAGGGACCATGTATGGTATTTTGAGTGCCATACCTAATCTATTATAAACTTTGCTTTAGGCATTTTCATTCAGGAAAAAGATGAATAAAGGGCTGGGGAGATAGCTCAGTAGAATAAGCACCTGCCTGGCAAGTGCAGAGTCCTGAGTTCAATCCCCAGTATAAAATCTATTTTTATACTATGGATAGTTCAGTAGAATAACTGCTTGCCTGGCAAGCACAGGGGCCTGATTTAAAGCCCCAGTTCTGCCAAAAAAATATATATATATGAAAGAATGCTCAACATCATTGGTCACTGAAGTCATTTTTTAATTCCTATTGCATTAGTAAAATTTTGTATAATGTCTAACACTGTTTTTTTTTTTTAACTGTTTTTTATTTTAAAAAATTAAAAGTGGAAATACAACCTAAAAGAACACTGAGATTCCATCTCATCTCAGAAAGAATGACTATAAGGGGCACGGGGAGAGAGCTCAGTGGCTTAAGTGCCTGCCTGGCAAGTGCAAGGTCCTGATTTCAATCCCTTTTATCAAAAAAAAAAAAAAAAAAAGAGCAAAGAAGAAAGGGAAAAAGAAAGAATGGCTATCATAAAGAAATGAACTAAAAACACATGCTAGAGAGGATATGGGGAAAAGGAACTCTTTGCCTCTGTTGTGGGAGTGTAGACTGGTACAATCACTATGGAAATCAGTGTGGACACTCCTCAAAAAACTAGGATTAAAGGTTCCATTCAACTCAGTTATTGTTGTCCTGGGTATTTTTTCCAACAGAACTGAAAACATCATACCACAATGGTATATGTACACCCATGTTCATAGCAACACAATTGTCATAGCTAAATCTTGGAAACAACCCAAATGTTTCACAACTAAGGAATTGATTTAACAAATCTATTTTTATACTATGGAGTATTACTCAGCTATAAAGCAAGAAAAACTTGAGACTTTTATAGGAAAATAGTTACCACTAAATGCTACACTGATAAGTGAAACAAATCAAACCCTCATGTGTAAACATGATATTGTCGCCTTAGTATAAGAATCTGAAAGTGTAAATAAAATCTCCAAGACTCAATAGATGTAGTAAAAGGGTAAGAAACTGAACACAAGGAATAAACAACTGGGATGAGGGAAAGGAGAAAAGATAGAAAGAAAAAGGAAAGGGAAAAACTCATGTATGTATATATACAGGATAGCTAAGATGTTTGTATGAATAATATCTATCAATCTTTTGAAGGTAGCAAGCTAATGCTTAAAATTTTGGATTTGACCAATTTTATATGTTTATATTTGTAATCAGAGCAACTACATTGAAGAAAGTAACATGCTGCTGTTGAAGTAACAACCACTGAACACCTATCTTATTTTTTTTTTAATTGTGTGGATTTCTGCTGGTCTGTAGAAACAAGCAGTTAATGCTTAAACTTTTTGTCTTCTTTTTTCATGTTTTTTACTTTTTCTTTTCTTACTTTCTTAAAACTTTTTTCTTTCCTTTTCCAATTTGGCTTTCATATATCTGGTAATCTAAAAATTAAGTTGAAGCCGACATTATGGAACATAACAAATACTGTCGAATTAATATTATTTTGTTCATTGAATTTCTGCATCACTTTTAACTTTTTAATAACATTTTGTATTCTCTTTAAAAGTAAAAATAAAAAATTGTGTATCATTTCTAATGTCTTATCTATTATTTTTCTATTCTCTTTAAAATACATTTTAAAATGTCATAACTGAGGAAAAGTAAATACTTAGAAATAATGGATGGGCGAAGAGCTACTTACTATATATTCTAAACCATGCTATATTCTAAAATACATTAAAGTAGTAAATATTTCAAATAAGACTGGAATCCTGTAGAAAACAATAATGAAGATGATTTCCCAGAGGACATTTCTAAAGCACATATTACATAACTTGAGACTAGTAATTAGTAAATTGATGATCAGATATTATCTCTTTCATTTTGTAGATGAATCTCACCTGTATTGACTCCTCATGTCATTGGATAGAAAAATAATTTAAAATATTAATCCAAAGCTTTTGAAAAAAGTTTTCTGAATTGTAACCACTTTGCTCTTTTACATTATAACAGCAATTCTCAAAAGATGGTGGTGGTATTCTTACTAGAATAATCTGAAGAAGAGAGTTTCAATGAAAATTAGTCAATTAGTAAATGAACTAGTTGATATGGGGATGCACATTATTACTGAGAACCGCTACATATAACAATGTACTTAAATGGAGGAATTTACAGATTTTATGATTCTGATTTACAGTGTAAGTTATGAAGTTATTCAAGCACAGCTCAAGAGTAATTAACTTTCTCAAGTTTATTGTGGGGCCAATTCAGTTGTGACAGCGATTCATCTCTATTTCTATTTTACAGGATAAAATTGGGAAGAACTGCTTTGGAGGAAATATTTAAAGTAAAGCATCAATTTCTGCTCGCCTCTTTTCTTTCCAACTGTGCTGTTTTGATAAAATTGTCCACATTTACTATTCCATTTCCTTTCCTACTTATGAAATACTGCCTGTTTCCATTTAAGAGGTTGAGGTTTTACGAAGAACTGGATAATTCTTTTAAGATAATTCTTAAAAAATAGTTCTGGTTATATCTAGGCATCTAACACATTAGGAAGATATGTATATTTCAGGCAATAACAATGCCACTATTGCCATTCATGAATTTATCCTTCTGGGTTTTCTGTGTAGCCCAGAAATGGAAATTCTCCTTTTCATTTTTTTCTCTATCATCTACATCCTGACTTTGTTGGGTAATAGTGCTATTATTGGTGCTGTGTGGTGGAACCAGCCACTCCATACCCCCATGTATACATTATTGGCCAATTTTTCTTTCCTGGAGATCTGCTACATTAATTCTAATGTACCTAATATGTTACTCAATTTTCTCTCTAAGACAAAGACCATCTCCTATAATGGCTGCATCCTGCAGTTCTACATCTTCCTCTCTCTTTGTGCCACAGAACTTTTCTTCTTGGCCGTCATGGCATTTGATAGGTATGCTGCCATCTGCCATCCTCTGCACTATTCCATCATAATGACCAACAGAGTCTGCGGAGCCCTTGTCTGTGCCTGTTGGGTGGGTGGCTTCCTCTGGTTAGTGACACCTGCCACTCTTATTTCCCAAGTTCCATTTTGTGGTTCAAATATCATTGATCACTACCTATGTGATTTGGGGGCTATGCTGGCCATATCATGTGTACCAGTCCCCAAGACCACTCTGACTTGCAGCACTTTTAGTGCTGTAATATTACTCGTTACCTTGTTCTATATTCTCGCTTCCTACACTCTGGTGCTTAGAGCTGTGTTTCAGGTTCCCAAGGGTTCAAGTAGGAAGAAAGCATTTTCCACCTGTGCCTCCCACCTAGTAGTGGTGTCCCTGTTTTATGGCTCAGTCATAGTGATGTATGTAAGCCCTGGGGCAGCTAATCAGCCTGGTCTGCAGAAATTTGTGACTATGTTTTATTCAATTGCAACCCCACTTTTAAATCCTCTGATCTATAGCCTCAGAAATAAAGAGATGAAGATTGCACTGAGAAAACTCTTCTGTAAAATTTAAAAATGATTCCCAAGTGGGAGACATCTTGACAAGACAAACTATGTTTTGAATTTTATTGTGAAGAAGAAAGAAAATTATGTTTAAAATGAAAAATAGTACTATGTTTAGAATAAAAAGCTTCCACAGAATTTCTTATAATGGAATGCTAACATGAATTTGATTCTTGATCTTCATCAAAACGTGGTTGCAGAGATTTTATTAAAATCAACAAGTACGTATTTTGGTTTGACTACAATAATATTTTTAATAAGACATAACTCTGAAAAGATAATAGCTTTAATGCATCTTATCAATATTTTATTGAAACTGATTAAAAACTATGCCATCCTCTAGAATCATGCACATGATATTGTTTATACAATATTCCATTTCTGTCTCCCTCCGACTTTGACAAACTTAAGTCATGGAATGTTAGAGATTTGAAAAATACTAACAAAAAGTTCCAGGTGTGCTAAAGAATTGAATGAGCAAAATTCCATCACAATAGAACCTTGAAGGGAAAAAAATTCTCCATTTAAATGTGATGTTACAAAGAAACAGATCAGTATGTACACCAATATTATAACAATAAGAGCCAGCCAAATACCTTAGCTGATTAAAGCACCTGTAAGGAGGCACAGGGGCTGGGGGTTTGATCTCTAGTTCTGCCATGTCGGCCCCACCCCTGGGGGCCCTGAGACTGGGCATGGTAGCGTGTGCCTGTAATCTCAGCACATGGGAGGCTGTAAACAGAGAATCATTATGAGTATGATCTAGTAATGAGAACCTGAACACTCTGTACACCTTTCCCTAAAATACAGGATATATATATATATATATATATATATATATATATATATATATATATATATATATATGTAAAAGCTCTTCAGTGACTAAGAAAGATAAAAGATTATTTTAAAAACTGAAATACATGCCACCAGTATAAAATAGAAAGGGATAGGAAGACACAACAACTGGAGTTTGATCTCTGATGTGCCATGCCAGCCCCGCCTCTGGGGTGCATTGAGAGGGCAACTGAGACTGGGTGTGGTGGCCTGCATAATCCCAGGTTTGGGAGGCTGAAAACAAGAGGTTCACTATGAGTCCAATCTGTGTAGTGAGATCCTGTAGACCCTGTAATAAAATACATTAAAAAAATAAATAAAATAAAAGGGTTGATATTGACTTTATCATTGCGATATGGCTTTCATTTGGAGTAAAGAAAACACCAGTAAACAAGAAGGGCTTGTCTCATGCAGTAAGAATTCAGGACATTTCTCCTAGCCTATTCAATCATACCACCAAGATACCAGAAATTTTGCTCTTTAAAAAAAAAAAAAAACCTTTGGTTCTTTCATTTGTATTAACAGCTATTGCATCTCCAAGCTTCATACATGTAGGACAATAGAATCAAACATACAGCTCTTGAGGGTCTGCTTACCACCCCCTCCCAACGTGAACAGTATCACAGGGCCAAAACTGCAGAGAATGTGGAAAAGAGAAGCCTATCTCTGTTGGTGGGAAATAAAAAAAAATGTTAGAACCTACTTAAATACATCTCATGGTGTTAACAACCTACTTTTTTTGTTCCAAAGACTGAACTCAGGGCCTTTTGCTTGCCACGTAGGTGCTTATGCTGCTGAGGCCCCTAAGGACTTACTTTCTTTTTTGTTTGTTTTTCTCATTAAACTTAAAATTATTTTTGAATAATTATGTTTCTTATTCTCTTGTCATCTGAAAGATTTGTGCTACAAATCTGTTTTGTTTTGTTTTCTTTGGTTTTTTGGAGGGTTGTTTTTGTATCTTAGGGAAGGCTCTACAGGGTGTTCAGGGTCTCACCAGACTCATAGTGATCTGCCTGTTTACAGCCTCCCAAGAATTGGAATTTTTTTTTTTTTTTTTTGAAACTAAGGATTGAATTCAGACCTTTGCACTTCCCAGGGAAGTGCTTATTCCACTAAGCCATCTCCCTGGCCCCAAGAATTGGGATTATAGGTGTGCACCACCACACCCAATCTCAATTGCTGTTTCAGTGCACCCTAGAGGCGAGGCTGGCATGGCAGGCCATGGGATCAAACCCCTGGCCCCTGTGCCTGTTTGCAGACCCTTCAACCCATTGAGCTATTTGTCTGGTCTAACAAATCTGATTCACAGCAGAAGTACTAATGGATAATTTATGGTTACACTTTAAGAAATCAGAAAGTTAATTCCTGTGTTTCAAAAGGGCATTTCCAGGGGCCAGGGAGATGGGTCAGTGGAATAAGTGATTCCCTGGCAAGCGCAAGGGCCTGAGTTCAATCCCTGGTTCTGAAAAGAAAAAAAAAGGAGGGGGGCATTTCCTATCATCAAGACTCAAAAACAAGTGATAGAAAGGATGTAGGAGAACCATTCTGTGTTTGTATAAACAGTAAAGTTAGAATAAATATGCAGTACTTCTGTATAATTCTATGAGAAGTAAGATTTGCACTAATAGTGTTTGGACAGGATGTCAGCTTCTTGTACTATGGATAACCACTAGGAAGATAACAATGTGAAAAGTATTAATTATTGAAACTGTTCTATAATTCAGCTTAAAAAAAAGATAAGTAGACAGCTACATTCTCTTAATTCATTGATTAGAGGCATCTGCTCTAATAGTGTTTGTAAATAGAATATCATGTCTGCACCTTGTACAACAATAAACCAATATGAAAACAATATGCAATGTATTAATTATTGAATCTGTCCTACTAACTTGATTTGAAACTGTCTCATTGCTATTTGCTCTTCAATAAAATAAAAAAGTCATTCAGTTCCAGCAACATTCATATTCAAA
>PVKA01017716.1:0-45195 GCA_004027165.1 Ctenomys sociabilis | reverse complement strand
ACAACAAGTAAAATCAATTGAGTCAGATAAGGCAAAGTGAATGGCATATGCTGCAGGATACTAATCAGCTTTTCTTCTGGATGGTTAACAACCTAAGATCACAAGTCAGAGTTGGAGAAATAGAAGAGCCACAAGGCCAGCCAACATTTTGGCCCTAGCCTTTCAAGGTCAGCGAAGACTCAGGACATAGGAGAACCTGCAATGCAACATCATGAAACTCAGTTGAGCTCCAAATTTTCTGAACAAGGAGATGATGGAGCCACAGAGGACAGAGATCAAAGTTCTATAGTGTGCCTGGGAAAAGTCACATGGAGAGAAAACTTTCTCTCAAGCTCTCACAGAGAGCAAACTGGTCAGGCATTGGCCGTGACTCATCCACATGGATGACACAGACAAAGGATCTACAGAATAAGGTACAGGACTACAAGATAAACCCTGAGAGGACTTCACTGACCACATAAGAAACATAAAGTTCACGTGTTGATATATAAGTCTTGCTCTATCTAGGTCATAACCATCCAGCAGAAAAGTATAAAAATGAAGTGTACATTGTGAGCCCATAATATTAAGCTGAGCTGTAAATGGCTATGGTCGACAATTTCTTTGAACCAGACTTCTAAACCTTGGCAATGACACTAGCATCCACTGAACTCAAGTTAGTTTATAAGTTTCTTTGCGGAGCAGTTCTATTTATAAAGATGGTAATTTTTATGAATCTTATTATTTCTTAAAGGTTTTCCAAAGATCAAAGAGAAAAAAATATGTTTAATGAGACAAATCTCATTTTTATTATTAATATTTAAGACCAATGATTATCTTTTTAAAAATCTATCATACATTATGGAAGTAAATGATCCTACACTCCCCATATCTTGAAGCACTTTGCTAGTCCATCTTCTTAGGAATTATTTCATCATCAATCATCAATTATGGTGTTTTTTTTTTTTTTTTTGAGGTTGAGGAAGAAACTTTATTGGATAGAACAGCTTCTGTCAAGCCAGGCGTGGTGGCGCAGGCCTGCAATCCCAGCACTCGGGAGGCTGAGGCAGCAGGATTGTTGTGAGTTCGAGACCAGCCTGAGCTACAAAGTGAGCTTAAGGCCAGCCTGAACTGCATAGTGAGACCCTGTCTCAAAAAGACAAAAAGAAAAGCTTCTGTCAGAGAGGGACAGAGTGGGCTGCCCCTTCCAATTATGTTTTTAAAAATTAAAATAATAAAGCTGGACATGGTGGCACACAGCTATAGTTCCAGCACCCGGGGAAGCTGATGCAGGAAGATTCAGAGTTCAAGCCCAGCCCAGGAAAATTGGTGACTTAGTGAAATACTGTCTCAAACTAAAAAATTAAGAACAACTGAAGATTTAGCTCAATAAAGGGTTTGGATACAATCCTTAGTACTCAAAATAACAAGAAGAAAGAAAACTATAGAATCAAATAAATAAGTCACTGCCATTACGCCTTTCTTTACTTTTTAAATGATGTGTCTTAAGTACATCATTTTTCAAGAAAGTATAAAGTGAGTTCAGAGACATGTTTGTTTCCTTTAGCTTTCACTGAATACAGATAAGAATTCAGAATTTTTTATTTTTTATTTTCTGCCTATAATGTGATAGGGAAATGAACACAGAAAGATGCTGTAGCTATTATATGGTGAGAAGGATAGAAACATTTGCGGCCCTGCTAGGGGTCAGACTGACTCATAAGCACAGTACTGGGCTGCCAGCCTTGAGGAGAAATCTATTTTCCCAAATTCTAATTAGAGTCAACCAGATATCTATAAAGATCAAAGTATGCAAGGTCCTCTGACACCCTGTTCATTCAGCAGGGGGCATTTCATCATTTAACACTTTTCAGCAAGGCCGCAGCCCATCCTGTCTTACTGGGACATGTGCCATCTCTTTTGGCTCTGACAGTTGTGCATAACAATTGACTTGATAGGACTCGTATTAACAACTGGTGGTGATGCGTATATATGATTTCAGGGACAGAGGTATGAAGATAACAGAATGTTCATTAGGTTGATCAATCTAATGCTGATAAAATTGAAATGAAATTCAATGACAATGAAAATATTTTTCTACTCATGAGATAAAGAGTTGCCATGTCCTGCATTCTACAAATTTATGAGCCTATAAATTTTTCAATAAGATTGCACCAGTGAAAGTGTACATGCAAGAAAACCCAGAAATCCTGATGAGATGTAACCTCATGGTGATGGGTTTTAACCTGGAATCTATGCGCACAACAAAGGAAAGGTTCCAGGAGCACACGACCGCTGGATACAGTCAGTGACACTCCTGGCCACTTCGGTTTACAATATCCCCAAACTGGGAAAATATGGAAAAATTATTTCAATTATGATTTTTTTATTTTCATCATCTGCTTATTCTTACTTCTGTAAATTGTTAGTAGAATAACCAAAATTTAAAAATTTTGAAAACATTTAAAGGGGCTGATCATAATGGGTGGCAAATATGATGACTTTTTCCTGGTATGCAAAATGGTGGGGTTTTTTTCTGTTATGTTATTAAACTCAGCTTTATAATATGACATTTTACTTTGCTTTGTTGTTTTATGTTCTGTTTTGTTTTTGGATTGGGTCTTACTACATAGTTTAGGCTGGCCTTGAGTTTACAGCAATCCTCCTGCCGAGGTACTGAGATTACAGATGTGTGCCACCTCCTCTAGCTATAATTTAACATCAATAAAACTATACCAGCTATATTGCTGGAACATCGGGCAGCACATGTATCCACAATACTTCAACATTTTCAAGTTCTTGGAACAATTTTAAAGAGTTTCAATACTCTCTACCTCACTTTTTCTCTGACCAGGTCTCCTTGGAGAAATGGTTTATTTTGTGGTTGGAGCAGCAAAGTACAAAATTAGGCCTAGAAGGTTACAGTGCCAAGAATCAGGTGGAGAGAAAGCTGATGGGGATGCAACAAAAAGGCAGAAGAGCTGTGCTGGTGAGCCCTCTCACCGCTAATAGAAAATACATGGCACCCACTGTCCAAAGGAGCAGAGGTTCATTTGGCTCATGGTTTCTGAGGATTCAGTCCATGATGAGCTATGAAGTGGAATCATGGTGGAGAGGGTGTGGTGGAGCACAGTGGCTTAGTTCACGGTGGCCAGAGAGCGAGGAGACGGCACCAGAATGGAAGTGGGTCGGATACAGTCCCCAAAGTCATGCTCCATGCTCCACTCGGACACACCCAGAAACGTGCCCTTACTGGTCCCCTGCGAAGGTCACAAGCCAATTCACTTGACACACCAGTATGCTACCACATTCTCTGCGATGTCAGCTTGACACTCTGACATGTCTCCTTAAACCTCACGTAAGCTCCAAGTAAACACACAGGCACCCTTCTGCCTAACACACAACTGGGCTGTATACCACTATATGTACTAATCCCTAAAGTCTCAACACCTTCATCATCTTCAAAAGTCCAAGTCAAAATCTTTTCTGAGACTCAAGACAAATGCTTATCAGTGGACCCCTGAGAAGTAAAACAGTAAGTTACTTCATTCTAAAATACCATTGGCTAAATGCCACTGCACGGGACAGACATCCCCACCCCAGCAGGAAAGAACAGGGGGATAAGGAAGAGCAGAACTGAAAGAAGATTAAAACAAAGTAGAACACATGCTGGGTCCTGTAGCTCCATGCTAGGCCTGGCAAGGCACGCAGAGGGGAGATGTGCTCCACAGGGCAGGAGCCTCACCCCTGTGCCCCTGCCAGTCACAGCCCATGTGCCTCCTTCTTGGCAGGCCTCGCTCACTGTCTGTGGCTTTCCTCAGCAGATAGTCTGTGTTCCTAGGGCTTCCCTACACCTTCCTCTCCCTTCCTGCAGCTTCATGTGCTACTCTCAGAGGCCCTTAGCTACCTCCTAGGTCTCCCTTTGAAATCTGTGTGGAAGCCTCCCTGCTCCCACAACTCTTACACTCTGTGCACCTGAAAACCAGCATCATACAGCTGACGCCAAGGTCCTCTGCCAGCAGAGGCAGTAGCCGGGTCCCCTTGCAGCAGGACGGAGCAGCCTCTGACTGCCTGGATGGCTGGGCATGGTGAAGGGAACACACAGAGCCAATTCTCTAGGAGACCCTTCTCAAGCACGAATGGAGCTTTTGTCTCAAATTAAAGGTTTGTACCTTCACATCCTTGAGCCTTGAAGGGTGGCAAGCTGCTGACTCTTGAGGTGTTCTTTAGGCATCTTTCTCCTTATCTCAGAACAAAGGACTTAAGTTTCTTTTTCATGGCACTTAACATCTTTCACCACCTCCTTCAACCCCAACTTTGCAAGGGGTTCTTTTCAGGACAAATTCTATTTTCAAATGCCTTTGCTCTGCTTTCTGCTCCTCATTCTCATTATGTACCTGGCTAAAAGCAGCTAGAACTACCTATGTCACAGCTTGAATGCTGAGCTGCCTGGAAATTTCCTCCACCACACCAGTTAGCTTTCCACCCTTAAGCTCAGCCTGAAAAGTTTCAAATGTGCATAAGATGTAGAGATGCCCCCAGGGTGTAGCAGTCATGGCCTTGGGTCCCATTCCCAGCCCAGCCCTCACACCCAGCTGAGCCTCCGGAGCTCGGCCTTTACTTGGTCACACTCCTACCAGCATTCGGATGTCCTCTGCTCCCACCAGGGCTGTCCATCAGGCTCTGCTTACATCCCTGTAGGATTCCTTTAGCCTACAACTCCAAACCTTTCCAAGCTCCTCCAATAAACCAGCTCCAAAGGCTTCTAAACCACAAGCCCAGGTACAGTAACAGCAGTGACTCCACCTCTCTGGAACTAATTTTTCTGAATTGGTCGGCTTTCATATTGCTGGTATAAAATAGGTGACACTCACTACTAAAATGGAGGAACAGTTTTTACTTGGCTCATGGCTTCAGTGGGTTCAATGCTTGGCTGGCTGCCTCCAAGGCAAAAGAGCACAGCAGAGGGACTTGGCAGAAGAAGGCTGTTTGGCACATGGTGAGCAAGAAGCCAAGCAGGGCAGCAGCCCCAGTGCAGAAGGGGCAGCGGCCAGGCCCAGAGCCGAGGACCACACCTCTGTGACCCAGGAGTTTGCTCTATTACTTCCTCATGAGCACACAAGCCAGTCAAGTTTGCCCCCCAGATTAACTGTCATAGGAGCCAATATGAAGAAGTGCCCTAGCACGAATACTAAGATAATTTAAACTGCAAGATAGGTGCCAGGGAGATGGCTCAGTGGAATAAGCACTTCCCTGGCAAGCATAAGGGCCTGAGTTCAATTCTTGGTTCCACCAAAAAATAAAAAACTACAAGACAATGATAGTAGTACAGTATTACCCATATAATCACAAAGAGACCTCAGAGTCTATAAAGACAGAATTTTCTAAATTAATAAGAATTTCCTAAATAGAGGATACAGGAAGCCCCTCACTGTAAGCTTCCAAATAAAACATATGAAATGGTGGAATTAAATACCATTTCTTAAATACTAAGTGTTGTAAGAAAAACTGTCAGCAGATAGTTTATGAGGACCAAAGTATAACAAAACTGGATGTTCTTGGAGTCCCAAAGTGTCTTCCTTCAAGACAGTAACTGCAAAGGGAAGAACAAGCACTTTACCTAGGAGAATCTTGGCAGCCACTACTTTAATCAAGCGATTAAAGATGATGTCATAATAAAAGGACAGTGACATCATGCACTCTGGATGTGCTGTGTTGAGACCCCTGTGGCCTTCTTTCCTGAAGAGCATTGCCTGAGCCTAATCATGAGGAAGCATCAGGCAAATCCAAATAAAGTGCATCTTGCAAAATAGTTGGGCCACGCTTTTTAAAACTGAAAGACAAACTAAGCAGCCAATTCCAAGTTAACACATACTGACGCAGCACAGAAGTTAAATACATCATGCAACCGTGTGTTTGGTCCTGGGCCAGAAAAAGGTATTGATAGAATAACTGATGAAGCGTGCCTTATGGTCTGTAGATTAGATAATGATGTAATGCTGATGCTCATATTTTTCTGTTTGATTGTACTTAAGGAAAGACACCTGAGGCCTCCAGGTGAAGGGCCCATGAAAATTCTTTGTGCTAGTTTTGCAAATCTGAAATTATTTTGAAACAAAAAGCAAACAAATGTATGTTAGTGTCATATTCCACACTACAAATGACCAAAATGAATTTGTTAGACAAAGAAATCAGAATTCAACAAATTCCTTTTCATCAATACTTTTCTTTTGAATGTGAAATGGTTAAAAATGAAATATAGAACTCAATGTTTACCTTAAAATGAAGTCCAGGGCCATAAAGCGTATTCAATTTAAAAGTTCTATACTATTTCAATTCAAAGGCTTATTAATGTCAGCACAAAAACTATAAAATTCTGCTTTTCAGTGTGTTTAATTTCAGAATCAATATAAGGGAAAGCGGGGGCTCTTCTATTCCAGAGCTTGCTGAATGCAGAGCTTACACGTGACCTACCCCAGCCTTCTGTAGTTTCTTCTTTTGTAAGATACACGTGCATGAACATACAGCTATATAATTCACTATTGCTGCACCCAAAGGCAAAAGAGAGGGAAAAAAGCCAACCCTTGAGGATAAGACAAATTAGCCATCAAGTCAGCTTTCTTCCATGGCTGTGGCAAACTGTCCGTTGACATTGTATGGGCTGTTGCTCGTATCCAAAGCCCTAGTGGATGTGGCTTAGGTTAGCTGGAGTGGACGCCTGTTGGAGGGGCCATGAATCACTGTCTAGCATCTTTCCTGATAAGATTAGAAATAGAGCACCTCCCACATCGAGATAAAGCCTAAAAGATGCTGCAGAATAAAGGCTATATTTGGGTGCACATTTTTCACATTACTCTGCATTTAATACATATAGAAGGAATGTGCATGTGGGCATAAGTCAGGGTCCATGCCAGTCACACACAAGGAGCATCCGGGCCCCAGAGTACTGGAAGACCCCGCCCTTCCTGACCTACCTGCCTCTGGCGGGAATTACTAGCCTGGATTTTTCTCTTCTTTCTTCTTCCTTTCCTTGTTTCTCCTGCCCTAATGTATTCATTGTTAGATGCAGGTTTCTTTGTGTATCTGACATATGAATATTGTAAAACTGTCCAGCCCTCTTGATCTTTACCATCTTATCTGTTTGTCCCCTAACTGAGATGGCTGTGTGGGAAATTCCCATCATTACACAGGTGTCACCATTTTTATCTTTAGCAATGTGAAGTTAATCATGTTTGTAACTATTCGATCTTGCTGGCTTCATCCCCTTCTCACTGGGAAGTGATCCTTTCATTGATAATAAACTTTTATAATTTAACAGCTATTTTGCTTCATATAGGTTGAACATCCTCCCTGTGAAAATTCGAACTCTGATATCTGAAATTTTGATGCTCAAAATGTTTCGGACCTGGAGCATTTTGGAGTGTGGAGTTAGGAAGATTCATCTGGTAAAGTCTACACAAATACTCCAGATCAGAAGAGCTCTGAGACACTTCTAAAGGTCCCAAGCATTTCGGATAAGGTTGCTTCAACATGTCAGCATGCATTAGCACAACTACTTGAGCTTTCGTGAGCGTGTAGGTCTTTTCCCATCTTTTGCTCTCAACTATGTCTACTATTTTGATGTCTCTGTAGACAAAGAGTGGCTGGGTTCTGTTGCACTCAATATGGAAGTCTCTTTCTCTTTTATGTATTTAAGACAGGGTCTACAGAGCCTCTCTACACAGATTGGATTTGTAGTGATTCTCCCATTTTCAGCCTCCCAAGGGCTGGGATTATACGCACACACCACCACACCCAGTCTCAGTCACTGTCTCAGTGCCTCCCGGGGGCAGGGCTGGCATGGTACGCTGGGGATCGAACCCCGGCTGTGCGGTCTGCATAAGCAGGTGCTTTAGTCTGTATATGGAAGTCACTTTCAACTTACACATTTACATTTGCATTTGCTGTGCTTATACTTCATGTTACATGCGGCACTATTTGTGGATTTCATATTTTTATTTGCTTCATTTTGTCCCTTAATTAAAGTCAGCTAAAATCTATTGTGATTGTTCATTTTGCATCAATTTCTTCCCCCTACTGGTGTTGAAATTGAAAATTAGTACGCACTGTAGTGCAGTGAATGATTATCAGCACAAACAAGAAGAAATGCTTAGGCATGCTGGGATGAAATTCAAATACAGCAAAGAAAAAGAAAATCTGAACAACACAGAAGCACTAGCGACCTGCGCAGACACCCGTGAGCACACTGCCAGAGAGGAGGCAGCAAGGCCATAGCCGGAAGACATGGGGCCAATGACTTCCTGCTAAAGTCCTGGGTTCTCCTCTGAGGAGAACTCCACATTTCTATCATCAAACTGGTTTTCCCTGACATTTTGTCCATGGATTTACGGCACTAGAATTGGTCATTCTTCTTCTGAAGTTTGTCATGAAGTTCTGATTTTATAAAGGAAATGATTTTGTATTTTAAGAAGGTTTTAAATTTTTTATTTTCTGTGTTTCTCAGAATTTCACTAAGCAAAGGCATATGGGAGTAAAGCCTCAGATCACATCTGCCAGAACACATGTTGAACTCCACCCTGGTCCTCAGAGGAGAACCCAGGACTTTAGCAGGAAGTCGTTGGCCCCATGTCTTCCGGCTATGGCCTTGCTGCCTCCTCTCTGGCAGTGTGCTCACTGGTGTCTGCGCAGGTCGCTAGTGCTTCTGTGTTGTTCAGATTTTCTTTTTCTTTGCTGTATTTGAATTTCATCCCAGCATGCCCAAGCATTTCTTCTTGTTTGTGCTGATAATCATTCACTGCTCTACAGTGCGTGCAAATTTTCAAGTTCTCTGACTGTCTTCCTCTTCACCATCACTTATTTGGACAGAACTCTAGTCTGTCTTTCTAGAATGCCAGCTGCTGGCTATGCCCTTTCCATCCTTTCTAGGACCCTTCTTACTGTAGCTTTCTCCTTTCCTTTCTGTGTGCCAGGTAATTTTTTTTTGGCTTCACCAATTCTTAACTTCAGTGAAGATCTAATCTGCTAATTTCAATATTTATATCTTTATTTCTAAAACACCGTCTTTGTTCCTTTCAAAATCTGGCTGATCGTTTTGTTTTGTTTTAGCTATTAAGATTAACATAGCTCTTGGGATGGTTTTAGATTATCAGAAAACGGAGGAGGACACATCTCTCGCCTCTCCCACTGGTGTTCCCTGTTATTAACATCTTTCATTATTACAGCATGTTTGGTGCAGACCAGGGAGCTTTATTGAGACAGCTGACTAACTGCACCTATAGGCCACACTAACATTCCCTCTGTATGGTTATTCAGGTTTTGAAAATGCACCATGTCCGGTCCCATTCACTGCAGTGTAACGAAGTGGCTCAGTCGCCCTAAAACTCCAGCACAACCATTCATCCTTCCACCCTCCCTTTAACTCCTGATGAAAATGATCGTCCTCCAGTCATTCAGCTCTCATTAGTTAGCAGATAGGCTCTTCCGGTGGCTTTCTTTCTCTCACCCACATGCATTTAAGTTTCCTCTGGGTTTTCCATGGCTCAATAGCTCAGCTTTTACAATGAGCATTAGTGCACTAAGCAGATGTACCACGGTTTGTTCATACACCTTTTGAAAGACATCTTGGCTAATCTAGTATGGGCAAATAAAGCTGTTATGCACACCAACACACAGGGCTTTGTATGAACATAAGTTGCCAACTCATTTGGGTAACAAGGCCTGGGAGGAAAACGACTCAATGGTACCGCCAGGCCGCTCATGGCTCCGCAGCCCTCCACGCTGCATGGCGGGGCCTTCAGATGTTCCCACCTTCCACTCCGCATCCTCAGCAGCAGGGCGGTGTCCTTGGCATCCTGCTGATGCGCTCCCAGGTGCCCCTCACATGTGTGCTTTGCTCTGTGTCTTATTTGATGTTCTATCTACTCAAGTCTTTTGTGGGCTTTAAACTCGGTCATTTTCTTGTAGTTACATATTTTTTAAATTTATTTATTTATTACAGTGTCTCCCTACACATCACGGATTCTTTTTATGCGGGGGGGGGTCAGCTCAGCCCACCCTGGAGGGAGGGGCTGGCATGGCATGTGGTGCTGGGGATCAAACCACGGTCCCTGAGAGGCGCTTTAGACCGCTGAGCTATCTTGCCAGCCCTGTAGTTACATTTTTAGGGTTTTTTTTGTTTTGTTTTGTTTTGTTTTTTTGACAGGGTCTCACTATGCAGCCCACATTCACAGTGATCCTCCTGCTTCCTGCCTCCCTAGGGCTGGGATTACAGGCGCGCGCCACCACTCCCGGACTCCATCACCGGCTCAGCACACCCGAAGGCGGGGCCGGCGCAGCATGCAGAACCAGGAATTGAACCCGAGCCGCTGCGCTTACCTAAGCAAGCGCTTAGTCTGCTGAGCTATACCGCCGGCCCTTGTAGTTACATTTTTAAAGCCGTACACCCATTTCAGATAAAAGTCTTCCATTAGATCTGTGCTTTGCGAATGCATTCCTGCAACACGTGGTTTTGATTTTCACCCTCTTCACACCGTCTTTCAGATAGAAACATTTAATTTTAAGAAGCTCAGTATCCATTTATTCTAACTAGGCATTGTACCTAAACGTGTTTTGCCACAACATTTTAGTTATGTAGGTGATTCCCTGCTAAGCTGTAGAAACTGTATAGTTTCACATTTCACGTTTAGGTATAACAATCCATTTCAAGTCCATATTGTGCAATATGTAGCGGAAATATCTAGCATTATTTTCAGGGTTCTCTAGTGGCATCAAAGCCACTTTTTTCAGCAGCAGCATCCCATGACCGCAGTAACGCCCTTTTGAAGACTTGCTAGTTGCATTTGTGTGGGCCATTTCAGCATTTTTTCTTCTACTAGGCCATTGTTCTAGATTTCTTCTTCTTCTTTTTTTTTTTTTTTTTTTTTTTGTTAGAACCAGGGATTGAACTCAGGCCCTTGCGCTTGCCAGAGAAACACTTATTCCACTGAGCCATCTCCTCAGCCGCCCTAGGAGACCATTGTTTCGTGGAGCAAAAGATTCTGCAATGCTCGGTTTCTGTAACATCCATTCTTCCTTGGTTAAGGTTGCCTAGAAAACCTTAATGCTTGGTAAAGCTTTTCTTCAGCTTCATTCTTCTCCTTCAGTAGCCTGTTAGCTGTCCTGGCTCCTCCACCTTTTTGCATAAACTTTAGAATCAGTCTTTTGCTGCCCACAAACATGAGTGCCTTGACTGACACTGTAACAATATTAACTTTTCGTCTCCACAGAACTCCCTCAATTTCTCATTTCTTGACTTCATGGTTTTACTCATAAAAAATTGTATTTATATTTTATTAGATTTAAATCTAAGCCCTTCTCCCTCATTCTCTTTTTCTCCCTCTCCTTTCCCCCCTCTGTTTCTCTCCTATCTTTGTGAGAGTAATAAAAATACAACTGTATTAATTTAAAGTTCCATTTGTTCATTTGTGACATATATGAGAGCAAATGACTTTGTTCTAGAAACTCTGTGTCCAGAACCTCATTTTGAGTCTTAGTGACTATAGGAGCTGGGGTGGGGGGTGGCCTGTTTGCTTGCTTGGTGGCTTGCTTCTGGTCAACTACTAGGAAGTTTTTGTGTAGACAACCATGGCTTCTATAAACAAGGAATTTTCTTTCTTTCCTTTCGTTGCCTTTTATTTCCTTTTCTTGAGTTACTATATCGAGTAGGACTTCCATTATAACGTGACACAGAAAGAACAGGAGGGGACACCTTGTTCTGCTCAGCTGTCAGTGTGATGGCTTTAGTATCACCACTGAGTATGACACCAGTCGTGGGCTTCGGGTAAATATTCTGTGTTTGGGGAACCTTCCTTCTGTTCCTAGTCTGCTGACGGCTATTTTGTCTTGATGTTAATTTTGTCAGGTGCTTCTGCACGTAAAGATGTGGTCATCTTTGTTTTGTTTGCCCATTGATAAGGTCCACTCTGTTGACTAGTTTTGGATGTTAGATCAGCTTCATCATGGGATAAATCCCATTTGGTTATGCTGTATAATTCTTTTCACATATTTTGTTGAAGAGTTTTGCATCCATGTTCATGACAGATGTGGAATGAATTACTGAGTAGATACGGGCCTATGCTCATTATTTACTTCTCTTATTTGAGTTTTAGTAGAAATTTCTTTTAAGGAACTTGCCCATTTTCCCACATTATCAAAGTTGCAGGCTCAGAATTGTTCATAAATTTTCTTGATTATCTTTTTGTTACTGTCTGTGGCAGCAGTAACAAAGTGACGGCTCCACTTCTGTGTCTGTTGTAAGTAAATTTGTTTTTTCTCTACTTTGGTTACAAACTTAACAATTTTATTATTTTTTTCCAGAAAATCAGGCTGTGGGCTTTACTATGGAACTTTCCTGTTCTCAATTTAATTCATTTCCACCCACATTTCTATTATTTTTTTCTGTTTGCTCAAGGTTTAATTTGTTCTTCTTTTTCTGGTTTTCTAAATGAAAAGTATACATTATTTTTTCTCTTCTAATGTAAACATTGATACTGTAAATTTCTCTCTAAATGCTACTTTAGTTGTATTCTGCGAATTTTGATACACTTTTCATTTTTTCAAAGTAGTTTAAAAAAAAAACAAAGTTTTAATATCTTTTGAGATTTAGTCTTTGGTTAGTTGAAGGTGTCTTGCTTAATTTCCAGCTATCTTTCTGTTCCAGCTCGGTTCCACTGTGGTTTGAAGTTTTCCTTATGAGTCCTACTGTTTTCAAATGAACTAAGGTGTGTCCTGTCACTGGAATGTGATCTATCTTGGCAAACATCCTACGGGAGCTCGAGAAGCATGCATACTTTACAATGTTGGCAAACATTTCTATTCCTAGAAATGGCATCGGAATTTGCCTCCGGAGAAAAATCAGCTCTCGAATTTTCTTTTTCCTTATTCTTTTCTTGGTGGTACCAGGGATTGAGCTCAGGACCTTGATGCTTGCCAGGCAAGCACTTATTCCACTGAACTATCTCCCTGGCCTTGATCTTTCTTCAGTTTCTTCCTCATGCTCAGAATGCTGCCCTTTTAATTAACCAACACATTTCATTAGTGGAGCAAGAAGAGCTGCTCTCACTACTTCTCTTGCATATAGTTATAACACAGTGAGTCCTGGCTTTGGAGCGAGTTCTGTCCTGGAGGATTGGGTGTAAGTCGAGTTTGTTCACCACTCTGACACAAATGTATGACGTCAGTCTGTGCTTCCCCAGCGGCCCCACCTTGTGGTCAAGCTTGTCCTCCTGCTTCCGTGTGTGCCGGGCTCTGATGGAGCACTGCACTGCCGCACCCAATGGCACACACAGTGAGCGCATGGCTGCGACAGCGGGCAGCAGACCAAGAGCTGCCCCCCAATTTGTTTGCCACCTATGAGAGTGTGTATAGTGCCAAGGTTGTAGTGTTTGTGAAAGCCCAAAACTCCACTGCTCGTGACAGTTTGGGAATCACTGTCACTGATATTGTAACAGACAGTAAGACCAGAATAGGAAATGAAATGTAAAGCAGTTAGAAACTAAAGACCATAATCTCTATCTTCAAGTGGCAGTGGTTGTTGATGTAGAAATTCCTAGGAAATCTACAAAAAATTATTAGAGGTATAAATTTAGCACGGCTTAAGTTTACAAGATTAATACACAATCAACACAGCGTTGCCAACAAATTACTGAAACACAGAATTTAAAACTGCAATTCAAATATGTGCTTGTCTCTCACACACACACATTCACACTCATATCTATCCACGACCTTGGCACACTGTGGCAGAAGGTTGTTTTCAAGTATCCAGTTTACTCTGTTGTTTAAGTAAAGTCCCTAGGCAACAACTATTAATCTTTTAAAATATAAAGTTTTAGCAAGAATGTCCCAAAGAAAGGCCTAAAGAAGAATTATGGTTCTTGCTTGCAGTGCAGCTACTTCATAGGATTTAGAAATCTGTAGAACTCCCTCTTCTGTCCTCCCTTGTGAAGCAAGTCAGTAGAAAACAAACAGCAGGGATTGGCACTAAGCGACAAGGGAATTTATGGGCAGAAGGCCATCTCCTAGAGGAGATGTGGGATATTTACGAAAGGGTTACCCCGAACTTGAAATGGTTCACAGGTACTACTGGAAATACATAGAAGATGTGTGTTCCACTGTCCTGGAATTTATAATAAGGTTTCAAAGACAAGCGAGCTTTCAAGGAAGCTAAATGACATTAGGAGTTCTGTGACTTAGTGCCTGATGAGTGGGAGAGATAAGCAGGGCTGGATTTCACTGAAGAGCAGGGAGGGATGTGTAGGGTGGCGCTGGCACTGTAGAGGAGCATTTCAGGGAATCGGAAATAATGAGTGTGTATGACCCAGGGCAGGAAAGCGAGAGGGAGAAGAAAGAACCTGTCCCTAATAAAGTGGCCCAGCCGGCCTGGTCACCTGCCAGCCACTCAGCTCTGTCTTCACAACCATCTGACACTCTGGCTTGGGGAGTGTGGCGGAAGGAAAGACATGGACACCCAGCATCTCCCACTCCCCACAAGACCTCTGACCCTACAAGAAGCATTGAGTGAGTCAGCTGCCCCTGGCTTTCCACCCCAGCCTTTGTCCCACTGTCCTTGGCATCTGGAGGGCCCCTCTGACAAGGAGGGGCCAGAAAGCATGGGATCCCTGAGATATGAGAACGAACTCAGATGAGGACCTTTGTACAGGAAGTCAAATAGAATGTGGGAAAACCCCAGGGAAAAAAATTAAATGTATTAAGAATTAATTACCCAAAAAGGAAAAGTGGGCACAAAATGGGATATAACTGCTGTGGAAGAACCAGGAAAAAGATCTTTTTCAAGATAAGGAAAATGAATGCTAAAAAATATTAGATAACAATTTAAAATATAGAAGGCACTGAAAAATGAACCTTATAGATTTCATATGGAGAGACAATGACCCGAGAAGGGAACCAAGGGCACTGAAGGAAGAGAGCAAGCCTGGGAAATGAGCAGCTTCAGCCTCCTATGAAAGCTCAAATGCATTCAGCATTTGGCTAGGCGAGGTATGGTTGTGCATGTCTGAGATGCCAGCCCTCAGGAGGCTGAGGCAGGAGGGTTGACAGGAGCCCAAGGCCAGCTTGGGCCGTAGAGTGAGTTCAAGGACAGTCTGAACTACATAGGGCAATCCTGTGTCAATAAGACAGAAGGAGTGAGACCCGGTAGAACCCATACTAAATACATAAAAATAAATAAATAAATAAATGACAGATGGAAGAAAAGCCATTTTGAACCATTCAGCACCGAATAACTAGCTTCCATCTTTCACCATGAAAACACTTTTAGAAAATGATATCTGTGGCCTTCTGGATATATTTGCTCACGTCTGTCGATTTCAGTTTCTTCATTACGTAGGGGTCTATCTGTCTGTTGCTGTCTCTGGGTATGTGTGTGTGTGCGTGTGTGTGCGTGCATGCGTGGGTACGTGCGTGCGTGCGTGTGTGTGTGTGTGTTGATTTCTCTTGAGATCTAAGCACAGCTGAGCTCATGAAGTTGCATCTCAAGACTCAGGCCTCTCTGGTCACTCCCTACCAACACCTCTCCTCACTCCTTTCTGCCTTTCTCCTTCAGCAGTATTTGCTGAGTGCCTTCTCTTTCACTTCCTGTCTGCTTGGCCCTCCTTCAATGTCTCCATTTCCTCCTCTCTCTGGACCCAGGAACTTTTGCCTTCCTGCCTCTTTCCAGAATATGATCCCCAGTGCAGGAGCACGAGAGATTCCTGTGCTGGTCCCTAGGACCCAAAGGCCACTGCTTCTCCACCCAGCATCAACACAGACTCAACTTTCCAGAGAGATGAAGGAAACAGACTCAGCTAAAGCTAACCCAGCTGTGCACAGTGAGGACACCCACTGTCACCACTGGCCCCATGACTCCAGTCTGCTGGGCTGAGCAGCCCTGACTTGCTCCTCTGTGGAGGCACCATGGCCTCGGGGCCCAGCACGCACTGATGTCAGCTGTGACGTTTTCCCCAGTGGGAAAAAACTAAACTTACCATCGGCGCTGTGGTAAAAGGCACCGGGAATTGCTACTGGTAACGGCTAATGTTCACTTCTTCCTGTTCTATTCTCTATAAACAAGGTAAAGCCTATACAAGCTCATTACTGTAAACTGAGCACATTTAAATTGGCAGTAAAACCTGAGTATTTACTCTAGTGCACATATAAAGTGCCTCGTCCAATGTTTTGGAAATGCTTCAAGTTTTGAAGCCAAGCATCTGGCAGCTTTACAAGCCAAACCTCACACTTAAATCACTCATGCAGGGAGGTTCCCAGTGCCCCGTGTCAGGTAGTACCACGCACACGCAGACAGCCCCTGCCGCTTGGATTCTTTCACAATAAATTTGCGTTCGCAGGGTTCTTCTAACTTTCCAGCACTGCAGACTGCCAGGCTGCTGGCGAAATGTATGCATCCCAGGCATTAATCTGACCTGCATTCCAGTCACTTCATAAAACCACGACCCACTGGACAAGCGATGACACAGACAAGACCCTGGAATCCCTGTGAAGCCTCCTAGTAGGGTTTTTCCCCCTCCATGTTTATTAATAGTGACCAGTTTGTGGCCCAGCTCTAAATCAACACAAGTATTTGACAGCAAGCACTGCTATCTATGGATTATATATAACCCATCCAGAACACCAGATGAAAGAGGGTCACCCAGAAAGGAAGGGCTCATGTCCATGTAAATCATGTTACAAATTGGACGACACCCGGAGAGTTCATTGTCCAGCCTCGGCCACGAAGGCTATTCCCATTTACTATTCCCCTGGAACCGATGTTAATTAAGGCAGACTGAAGCCATAAATCAGCCCGGGAGTTTTACAGTGTAATTCAGCATTAAGCATATGTATTTAAATAAAAAGTAACTGATTAACCACTAGAGCTCTTCCAGAAGCTGCGGAGGCCATTTCTTTATAACAGAGACATGTCACTTTTCATTTTTGTGAAGAAAGGGAATGAAAGGAGGACCTTCGAGGCTGGTTCAGTGAGTCAAACACCGTCTGCTGGGAGGGGGCAGCTACAAGCAAGAGGGAGAGGAGAAAACAAGATGGGGGGCAGGGGCGGCTGCCACCTCGCCCCGTCTCCCTCTGGTCATTATTCTTCCTTCATTCTCACTCGTCTATTAGGACCTGACCATGCTAGGCACTGTGCTAGGTGCAGGGCACAAAGAAGCAGCCTCTGCCCCCGAGCACACGTCTAGCATAGTAACAGTTCTGGGGAAACGACGCAGAGCAGTACTCAGAAATGGTCCTTCAGTGTCCACTGTGCAGGCATGTGTGTGTGTCCCAAAGATAAAATTTTACCTTCTAGTTTTATGTAAGCTCAGAGAGGCAACGTGTGCACCTCAGGAAGTCAAGCCAAAGGGAGCACCCTTCCCGGCAGAAGCCAGCTGGCCACGCGGGGTGAGGGTGCCCCCAAAGGCAGCACAGGGCTGAGCCCTCAGCCAAAGGCATTGCTTCTCCCAGAGCAGGGTGCCAAGCGCAACTGGCCCTGCAGAGAGGAACAATCTGAGGACAAGTACTAGGGACAGGACCTGTGATGACCTGAAGGCCCTGGATGGTACACGCTCAGCAGATTCAGGTACAGCTGACATCACGCAGTCACTGCCATGCCCTGGGAATTTTTGCTACTTCCTTTAACTTATATAACGAGCCAGTAATGATGTAAGTATTTTTCTTTCCAGAGGAATAAACTAAGGTTTACAGTACGAGTCTAACCTCACACTGCACATGATTCATAGGTTTAAAAAAATGAACCTTGGACCCCTAATGCTAAGTACAGGGATCTTTCCCTTTCTTTCAATGTTACTGGTTTTCTTCTGCTTCTTGCCTAAGATAGAACCTCCAAGATCCAGGTTCAGTGGAGCCAAGGGCAGCAGAGAAAATGTAAGCAGGATATTTGCTGGAAAGTCAGAGCTGAAAATCAAATCAATCAAGAGGATAATAATAATAAAAGTTAATATCAGAGTCCTCATGATGCCCGGGTACCATCCTAGACACCTGTACACTGACTCTTTTCAGGGCAGGGGTTACTCAAGACAGGATCTCACTATGCAGCTCCATCTGGCCTCAGATTCATTAAGCTTCTGCACAGCAGAGGAAGCAATGAACGGCGTGCACCGAATGGGAGTACGCCAGCTCCTTTCAAAGAAGGATCGATATCCAGAATTTATGAAGGACTCAAAAACAGCCCCCCAAAAGTGAGTTGACAGGTGCCAAGTCAAGCAAACAAACACTTCTTGAAAGAAGTGCAAATGGGAGCAGCGTCAACCACAGAGAGATGCAAGTCCAAACCGTGCTGGATTCTACCTAACTCAGCAGAGCAGCCACCAGCAGAACAAGCAGTGCTAGCGAGGAGGGCAGGAATTCCGCATACGCTGCTGGGGGAAATGGAAATCAGTACTGCCACTGCGGAAATCACTATGGTGATTCCTTGAAAAGCTAAGAACAAACCCACTGTCTGGTCCTGCTGTACCACTCTGTGGAATATTCCTACAAGAACTAAAGTCAGCCAGGTAAAGAGCTGTCTGTTACCCATGTTCCCTGAGCTGCATCTGTCAGTGGCTAAGCTATGGGAAGAGCCCAGCAACTGAAATAGGATGCAGCCTGTCAGCTCAGATGGATGAGGGAAATGTGCTGCATGTACTCCCGGAG
The DNA here is from genome assembly GCA_004027165.1 of Ctenomys sociabilis. Lineage (NCBI taxonomy): Eukaryota > Metazoa > Chordata > Mammalia > Rodentia > Ctenomyidae > Ctenomys > Ctenomys sociabilis. The sequence goes on along the minus strand of PVKA01017716.1, from coordinate 26,535 downwards.
TACTATTCAGCCCTGAGAAAGAGTGATGTTGCATCATCTGCAGTACAATGGTACAACTGAAGAGTGTGTTATGCAAAATGAGCCAGATCAGAAAGACAAATACTTTTCGCTTGTATGTTTCATCAAAAAAAATGTTGCTCTTTATTTCTATATTTTGGATTTCTCATATAAAAGAAATCATGGGAGGGGGAGGGAGGAAGGGAAGAGAAAGAGAATGGGAGAAAAAAATTAAAGAAAAAAATGGAAGCAGAGCTTTTTCAAGTGGTTTGAGCAAGAGTTGGAAGGAGTACAAGTGGGAGATGGAAAGGAATTCAGATGTGCTCTGGGTATGCACCAAACCTCTGTGATAAGTGTAAAAGTTATGCACTGCATGGACCGGGGAGATGGCTCAGTGGAATAAGTGCTTCCCTGGCAAGTGCAAGGGCCTGAGTTCAATCCCTGGCACCACCAAGACAGAAAAAAAACAAAAAAGTTATGCACTGTAAATATGGACAAACAAAAAAGAGCTAAAAGCTTTACGTAGATGATATGAAAGTAGAAAAAAGACTATTAGAGAACAGCGAGGGACAAACAAATGAGAGGGGTAAGAGACAGTGTAGAGGGAGAGGGATTAGAGTCTGCTGTGAAATTGTAGCCCCTTCAACAGGCTGGACCCTTCCCCTCAGTCCCCCCCGATTGCTCCTCAGAGTGTGTGGCCTGTGGCAACTGCCCTTGTGCTGTGGCCACCCGTACTGTTCCCCAACAAGCTGGTTTATCCCTGCCTAACCTGGTCCCAGCCAACATCTTGGGCTCATCTCTGCACTTTCCTCGCCAAGTCAAAATAGCGTCCTTCATGCCCACACTGACACAGAGACAAAGGAACACCATACTGTCCACCGAGCATTTCTGTGTCACAGAAGGGAAGGGGTGCCTGTGGGCAGAACTAGGGAGGTGGCACACAGTACACCATGGAAGGAGGCACAGGCAAAAATAAACCCTGAGGACCCGGGTTCTGCCTTCAGCCCCTCAGCTGCTCATCTCAGGACAGACTTCACCACAGGAGCTGTTCAGGGTCCTTGAGGTGAGCACGTCCTCAGCAAGGGATCTGGATTCAGCGTCTGGTAAGCACCTGCTTCCTGCTTGTAGACGGAGCTCTTTCACCCTGTTCCCCCGTGGCAGAGCGGATGGACCAGCTTCCTTAGTCATCTTTTATGAGGCACTGGTCCCTCCCAAAGGCTCTGCCTCTATCACCCCCTGAGGTTCCCATGTCTAACACAGTCACCAGGTGCTAGAAATTCAACATAGAAATTTGGGGGAGACACAGCATTCAGGCCACAGCACTCCCACCCCACCCCCACATGCTGTACTAAAACTTGACTGATTTCTAGATATGGTGTGAACTTTTACAAGTGCTTTTCCCTCCTTTCGTTAGCTGTCAAACCATTAAAAAAAGATCAGTCAAGTTTCAGAACTCAGTTCAAATACAGCCTCCTGGTAAAGACTTCCCGAGGCCCTGGAGCGCTACCTGCTGGCCCTGCCCTACGCCCCTCTGCACACGGCCTGCACCGTTATGCCTCTATCCCCCGCTACACTGCTTACTACTAAGAACAAATGCCGGTTCGCTTCGACATTTCTATTTTTGTACTTCCATTACCTAAAAAACAACAGTGGAAACAGTTATTCAATGAACACTTCCTACTCATTGGTAATAGGTAAGATGCAGGTATTTTTCTAATAAAATGTATTCTTAAATTCCAGCTAAAGGTTCTTGGAATCCTAGAATCACTGCCATCTCATTTCCCAGAGAAATTGAGCCTCAAGGTCCGGCGAACACAGTCTCGCTGTGTCCTGTGCTTCCTACCTTTTTCCTGTCTGGGCCAAGGTTAAGTTTTCCCCAGAGCATATTTCTGGATGGACACTGTGGCCACCGTGGTGATGGGGTTAATTCCCCAAGAAGAAGGTGGCACCAGCTGCATTTTGCTAAAGCCCCAGGGACCCAGACGGCTGTTCTCTGGCCACTGGGCCACACGCTCCAGAACTGCAGTCCCCTGCCCTGACCGTTCCTACCTGTGTATGAGGCCATTATACAGTTTGCCACTTAAGCCACTATGCCCTGCAGGCTCATCTGTAAGCAGCCATCCCTTTTCAGGTGTGTTCTCCTCTACAGCACAAGGCGAAAGGGGAGCAGTTGTGCTGTGCTCTTCCACTAAGTGTCTGGTTAGCCCCAGGCCTCCGCTTTCAGCTGCTCTGTGACTGAGGAACAGACCCAGAGGCATCTGTGGCTCAAATTTTTCCCACCCTTGACAAACATGGATGACTGACCATAGCCCTTTCTAGCTGGACCTCCGAAGACTTCTCCAGCCAGAACCTCAGGAATCTGCTGTCACTTGAACAGAAAATGTCAGTTATTATTCAATCTGCTGCCATGCTTAATGGTCCTCGTGCTCTGCCTCCAGTGTGGCCACCAGTGGGCGCTCAATAAGTCGATCTCCTGCCACCTCCAAGTGTGCTCCAGTGTCACAGGCACAGAGCCTCTGTGACACCACCGAGTCCATCTGCTCTGTTCCCTCCTCTCACTGCACGTAGCGTTTCAGCAGGCAACAAGTGTAGTAGGAAAATATCATCTGCAAAAGCTAGCTCGAGGTAAAGAGGTCTGTAGCAAGCATTCAGAAATCTGCGCCAAGTGCTCGGTGTAACAGCTGGAACCCACCACGAAAATCTGGCTTCTGCTTCCCGCTGTGAAACTGTTCTGTGTGCCAAGACCACATTCTGACGGCCTCCCCGAAGCACTACCTTGAAGTGTACTAATGAAAGGCTATCTCTTGGTCTTGATGTGAGAGGCCACTCTGGCGAGGAAGAGCCAGCGTCGCAGAGCCGGAGGGGCCTAGGGACAGCGTATTCAAGGCGCGTGTACTTGTGAGGCAGCCCAGAGCGTTACTCAGGAGGATGACTCCCCAGTTAGTGGCAGAACAGGGGTCAGAACCCCCACATTTTTATTCCCTCCTGAATGTCTGATTTCCTTGGAAAGCAGGCTTGATAGCTGACCAAGAATACAAGCAGGTGTCACTGCACCTTCACAAGGCTTCTTTTAGAAATTGTTTGACACATAGAATTTTGCTTGTCTCTCTCTCTCTCTCTCTCTCTCTCTCTCTCTCTCTCTCTCTCTCTCTCGCTCTCTCTTTCTGCTCAGCACAGTCAACACAGGCCAACAGAATCGTTTTTCATTTCCTTTCTTAAAAGCAAGATGTGCTGGGGAAGCCATGCTGGCATCATCCCTAATGCAGGGACTAGGAGAAGAGGTTTTGGAACTCCTGCTGTCCCAGGGCAGGGGTGGGGACTGCGCCAGAGCCTGACGGCAGCCACACTTGCAGTCCTCAATTAGAACCCAATCTTCCTCAGTCTTTGAAGCATCATTTGTGCCCTTACAACTGCAGGACTACATTTGAGGGCTGAGGACGGGGGACCCCAGATCACACCCTTGCCCAATGGCTCTTGCAGGAATGCTGCTTGGGGATGGGATCCAGAGCAGATGGGCCAAGCGCAGCTGGGAGCTGGTTACTGTCTTCACTGCATCAAAGTAAGCACGTTTCACAGGTTTCTTTGCAGAATCTGGCATCCGCTGCTCCATAAGAGAGGGGCATCGAATGCCAAGCTCCTCAGAAAGAGCTGTTTGGCTCCGCTTCTTCCCCCAGCACAGGGAATAAAATAAAAATTCACAATGACACTCACAAGCAATCCTCCAGGTAAGCACTCTTTCCTTCTGCAACTGTGCCACAGCGTCCTAGCATCCGGGCACCTGATCAGGACATGCTGGCGGCATCCTGTCTGAGAAGTCTACCTTTCCCAGGAAATGCTTTTAAGAACTCTAACCCAATCAATGCTCCAGTGCTACGAGGGCTTTCTGCCCAACAGAAGCATCCCTCTCCAAATCACAGTCTCCCAGGTATGGGTATTTTCAAAAGCCAATTCAAACGGCTGGCCAGATAGTTCAGCAGACTAAGGCACCTGCTTAGGCAGATGCACGGACCAGGGATTCGAGTCCCAGCATGCTGTGCCAGCCCCAGCACCAGGGTGCACCAAGTTGGCGATTAAGACTGGGTGTGGTGGGGTGCACCTGTAACCCCAGCACTTGGGAGGCTGAAAATAGGAGGATCACTACAAGTCGGATCTGTGCAGTGAGACACTGTACACCCTGTACTGAACACATTTGAAAAAAAAAAATTCAAGGTGATTGTGTGGTCTATACATGTTTATTTCTCAGAGAAGAGCACATGGATAATGAGGTGACACATAAGTCTGCCACACACATGGCTCAAGAGGCTGGAGCCTGAGGGTTAGCATTAGGAAGCTGCCATTGTGTTTTATGTATGCAAAGCAAAGTAAAGAAGCAGGACCCACAGGACAGAGGCAATTAGCCCTGAGTGTGCTCCTGCCTCTAGAGTGCAGATACTAGGGCAGAAGGACTTCCAGGTATTTATCAGTCTGTCTTTTGCCACTTGTTAAGTCCTAAGAGAGCTACTTAAACTGGCTGAGCTTTGTTTTCCCATCCACTCAAAAAAGGAGGAGAAGGAGAAAGGGAAGGGAAGAGGAAGAAGAGAAGGAGGAGGAGAAGGAGGAAGAGAGGAAGGGGAAGAGATGAAGAAGGAGGAGGAGAAGGAGAAAAGGAAGGGAAAGAAGAGGAGGAGGAGGACAAAGAGGAGGAGAGGAAGGGGAAGAGGAGAAAGAGGAAGAGGAGGAGAAGGAAGAAGAGAAGAAGGAATAGGAAGAGGAGAAGGACAAGGAGGAAGAGGAGGAGAGGCAGGGAAAAGGGAAGAAGAGGAGGAGCAGCAGCAGCAGCAGCAAGCCCTCTCTCAGGAGTGTTGCGTGGCTCTTGAGCTGGCCTCCGTGCAGGTAAGGCCCAGCTGGCCGCCCCAGCTCTTCCTTCCCTCATTCCCTGAAGAGCGTTCTCCTGAGCTCCCTGGCTCCCCCACACCCTCACACAGTAACACGCAGGACACACTGAGAAGCCATGACAAGCCACGTTCCTGGGATTGGGCGGATGGGTAAGGATTTCAGATGGGCTCCCAGGGGGCCCGCATTCGCCTACCAGCTGGTTTCAATTGCCTTATAAACCTCAACAGTTGCTTGGGTGAAGGCTCAGAGCGCAAAATGCAGCCCTACAAGCAGCATCCCGTGGTCACATCCACAGCAAGACACACCAGGTTCGCCACACTCCCCACCCACAGCCCAGCGGCTGTGACTGCACACGTAGAGAGGCTGCCAGGGATTTCTAACTTCCAAGCCCCGAGGGATTCTCAGAGCCAGCGGCACTAATAGGAGTTCAGTGTGAATAATTTCCTGCCTTCAATGAGTCTTTAACATGGAGCTGCCAGGCTTTATTTCAGCAATAAAATGCTTTGTTTTATTAATAGTATATGCTTCCAATGATTTGCACTAACTCTGGAGGAGACTGGGCTGTGGGGAGTTAAATTTGGCTCTGCCTGCTATCAAACTGCGTGGGGTTGATGGGGGAACAGACCAGCGGGCAATCAGCAGCCGGGCTGATATATTTATATGAAAGACTTCGATTATTTTTAAAAATTTATTTTAAAGTTAGTATAATAATCGATAAGACATTAGTAACAGTACACATTTAGAAGACCAAGATGAGAGGTTTTGTATTACACATTGTTGTCCTCAATACAGTTGCTCAGATTCCAGATACCAGCATACAGAGTTAGTCAAGGTGAAAATTCTTTTTGTTTTGTAATTCTTTTAGGGAAGGGTCTACAGGGTGTTCAGGGTCTCATTACTAGTTTGGACTTGGAGCCAGGGAGATAGCTCAGTAAAATAAGCACTAGCCGGGCAAGTGCAAGTGCCTGAGTTCAGTTCCCAGTTCCAAAAAAAAAAAAAAAGAAAGAAAAGAAAATTCTAAACATTAACTACTATTTTCAAAAAACTGATGGAAACTAGGAGTATAACCTCAGTCATTCTGTATATGTACTTGAATATTTGTCCCTCCTTCCTTTTTTTCCTATCTTTTCTCATCTTTGTTGTTTAATCCTTACATTCAGTTTCTTTCCATTTTACTATATGCATTATACCTTTCAGTTTTTATTTATTCTTTCAGGTTCTTACACTAGGGAGACAATGTGATATTTACACATGTGGGTCTGATTTTTTCTCTTATGAGTATAGCCTCTACGTGCATCCACCTATCTATAAAGGATTTGAGTTTGTCTTTATGGCTGAGTATTATATCAAAATACCACATCTTTTTCATCCATTCCTCGGATGATGGACATTTTGGTTGTTTCCAAGATTTGTCTGTCACAAATTGTGCTTCTACAACCATGGGTGCACATATATCACTATGGTATGATGTTTTCAGTTCTTTTGGGAAAATACAGAGAAGGGGAATAGCTGGATTGAATGGGATTTCCAGTCCTAGTTTTTTGAGGAGTCTCCACACTGATTTCCATAACAATTGCACAGTCTGCATTCCCACCAGTGGTGGAGGAGGGTTCCTTTTTCTCCACAGCATCTCCAAAATTTGTTATTAGTTGATTTCTTTATAATAGCCATTCTTTCTGGAATGAGATGGTATCTCTATTGTGTTTTAATTTGCATTTCTTGAATGGCCAGTGATGTGGAGCATTTTTCATGCATTTATTTGCTACTTGTATTTCTTCCTCTGAGTAGTGTATGTTCGTCTCACATGCCCATTTTTGGATTGGGTCTTGTATTAGTCACTCTTCTCTCATTGCTGGGACAAATACCCGACACTCAAAATGAGGGAAGGAAAGGTTTGTTTAGCTCACAATTACTGGAGGTTTTAAGGCACTGAAGGAAAGCCTGGGGCTCTGTCTGCCATGTCCAGGATGACCCTCTCCACACTTCTGAGAAAGCACAGGCTAGCCAGTTTACTGGTGTACACCTCTCTGGCCCCGCCCCTCGGGCCCCGCCTTTATTCTCTGGCCCCGCCCCTCAAACCACTTGTTGCTCCTCCAGTCATGTCTGCCTCATAACTTACATGAGGCTTTGGGGGTTGGGCAGCTGGACACAAACCATAACAGGTCTTTAAATTTGGGGGGCTGAATTATTTTTTAGTTCTTTATATAATTTAGATAGAAGTCCTTTGCTTGAATGATCATTGGGTATGATTTGCTTTCAATTATTTTTAATGAAACATACAAGAAAGTAGTTTAGGGTGTGCTATGTGGGAGCAGCCTTCTTTCACATGATCGCTCCATTATTTTTAACATAATTAAGAAAGATTCTTGAAAACAAAGAAGAGACTGAACTATCATTTATGTAACCCCAGCACATCTTGCCTTCAAGGTCTGTCCATACCTAGTCTGTCCATACCACACCCTCAAGAGCAGTATCTTGCAAACCTAGTGGCCTTTGAATATTGTAATTAAAGGTACTAAGGGCATTCTTACCTCTGAGAACAATATCCTCCCTGTATTTTAATTCTAGCAAAGAGCCTACGTTATAATGTAAAATAACGAAACAAGTGTTCAAATCATTTTGTGAAGAAGAATGAACTCAGTCTGGAAATAGCTCCATACTGGAGCACAGTGCCTCATGAGCTTCCGGTCTGTGCTTCGCGTTGCACCCGTACATCCGGTTAAAAAGTAGAAAACTTCAGGTTGGCCAGATAGCTCAGGGGACTGAAGTGCCTGCTTAGGCAGAAACTCAGTGGCTGGGATTCAATCCCTGGTACGCTGTGCTGGGCCCTGCCCCCAGGGCACACTGAGACAATAATTGAGACTGGGCATGGTGGCGTATGCCTGTAATCCCAGCACTTGAGAGGCTGAAAACAGGAGAATCACTATAAGTCAGATCTACGTAGTGAGACCCTGTAGACCTTGTAGAAACTGTACTAAAAAAAAAAAAAAAAAATAGAAAAATTCACCCCAATGGCATTGGTTACACTACAATTGGCTGCATTTTTCACTTTCAAGCTGAAGTTTAATATTATACAGCTCTAGCCTTTGTTCAATAGATGTGATCTTTTTACCAAAAGAAAAGTGAGTCTTTACCAAGCTTGCTTTGCTAAGGACTAATTTATATCAATTCTAATTTTAAATCAATTAATTTTAAATAACAGTCCTGATCTTGCATGCCCCGAGCCCCGCTAGGCTGTATCCTATGTTGAAAGACAAGGTCTGTGAATACCTAGGACATCCACCCTCTTAGAAGTTGTGTGTGAGCCACTGAGACAGAGTTGTCCAATCCTTTACTCTGAAAGACCTGAGTAGAACCCAAGCAGGTGCAGTCAGAGAAAGGGCCAGGCCGCTAAGCTCCCTCCCAGTGCATATGGGCCCAGCTCGGTCACTCTGGGGAACAGGACCAGTGGCCATTTGTCTCTGCTCTTCAGCGTCCTTGTCTCCAGGGCCAGACCTTAAGGAACTGCTGGATCTTGGCTGCCTCATGCTGGTTCCCTAGCTCCCTCCCTTTGCAGGGGTCACTCGTGGCATCACCACGTGCTGGTGTCCCCAGTACGACACAAGAGACTTGCTGTGGAGACAAGCCCTTCCTCTAGCACAGTCACAGCAGGAGATGCTTTAAAGATACTTTGTAATATCGCCAGAGTCAGATTTACAGGGCAAAAGGAGCGGGAGGGAATGGCGGTGAAGCTGCACAGTGCTCACCGGTTCCCAGAATGTGTAAAGCCACTCCCTTCTGCACCCCTGAAGGCAGCCCTGCCTGGGCTGTGGTGTGAAAACTGCATGCTAGGGACAAAGAGCCCGGGCAGACCTGATGCCCTGTCCTGTCAGTCTTGACAAGGCAGAAGGTGACATGATTTCTTTTTGTCTTCTGCTTGGGAACAAAAGTTCCTTTGCCCATCTTCCCTAGGCTTAGCCTTTCTGTCTTTCTCCACATAGGTGTTCACTTGCAAATAAAGGACATCTGAAAGGCTGTCAGGAGAGGGTGTGAAGAAAGTAAAGCATTTATTTTCAAAGCCACAGGGGTCCCCATTTGAAAAAGCACCTAGCTTAACTCAGTGTTTTTGTTTGTATGATTTTGAATTTGAAGTTTAGGGCAGTTCATCTCAGGTATCAAACTGTCTTTACAACTGGCTTAGTTGCCCTACTTATTCAGTAGGATTGCTAGGGTTATTCCAATGGATGGATTTCAGAGTACTCCCTCAGCCTTCCTTCCAATTTAATGTTAATAAAGTTTAAAGAAAAATGATGTTTATTTGCTGATCAAAGTCACAAGCCCTTCACCCTTCATGGAACAGTTGAGGCTTGCCAATTTTAGCAAATAAAAATACAAGATGCCTAGATGAACGTGAATTTCAAAAGCACAATCAGTAAAACTTTGATTTAAGTATTTCACATCACCAAGAAATTATAGGACACACTTCTACCAAAGTATATTTCTTTACCTAAAATTTGAACTTAACTAGGGAGTCTATATCTTATCTGACAATCCACGGGTATTAGACCTACAAGCACCAGCGAGAACACACTCCACTGCACCAGCAAACACGAGCTTCCTCTAAAGCGAGCAGAAGGAGAGCCTCAGCCCTCTCTTGTGAACAGAGAAAGCGACCCCTCTAGAAGTCCAGCAAATTTCAATTTACAGAGTGAGGCCTATTTCTAGCCAGTAAAGTCCTTCTGTTTACAGATATTTTTCTCACCTTTCACTGAAACAAAAGCTCGGGTTTTCAACTGCTAAGTTTTTAAAAGTAGGCATCATCTTTCCTTCATGGTACAGAGCACACCTCCTGAGAAGCCACGGGGCCTGCTCAAGGCTGAAGAGACTTTGGAACCGATAAATCAACTAGCAACTCCTCTAGGGGAGACCAAACATTCACGTACATCAGGAAACAAAAAACAAAGCTGAATTTTATGTAGCATGTACATTTTTCATCTATCTGTTACTGTAAATAGCTAAATTAAGAGGGATTATTATATTTTTCTCCTGATGAGAAATACAAAATTCCATCCTTGACTTAGATCCTAGCAAACAACTTCAGACATGATTACACCTATGTTGCAGGCCATTCAATTCATTCTCTTTGTTTGAGGCCTTTATAAATATGTCAAAGGTTTATGTGAAACTTTGTCCTACCTTAGGAATTGGGATGCAATATTACTTATAATAATTTATCCCTAAATTCCCTCTGATTTAATAAAAGGAGACGAGAAACTATAGAGTTTATGGAGTACACTAATTTAAACTCACATCTAATATTTCGAAAGAAAATGTGTTGTACATCTTAAAGCATCTTAGTTTTTCTCTTCGTTCTTTCTTCCTTTCCTTCTTTCCTTTTCATCCTCCTTTATAAATAGACACTTGCCCAGAAAGGGAAAAGAGAAAGAAGACATCAAATGAAAAGCTCAAATTAATTATTTAGCCAAGAAATCTCCACTTGGCATTTAAACAAAATGTTCAAAAACTCCTGCTAGGACTTCAAAATAAACCTCATGCTAAAACTCTGTCCTGCTAAGAAATAGCACTGAAAGCTGCCACTTGACCCGGAATTCCTCTACAAGAAAAACTAACCGTCACTACATGAGTGCTGTCCATAGAACGCTGGGGTGTCAACAGCATTTGCAGGGGCCCCGCCTGGCCTGGCACTCGCCCCAGCATGATAAATCACCGGCAGATCCTTACCTTCCTACGTTTGATCTCTGCTCAGCAAGATGTGGTTTTGATGTGAAGAACTCCAGATCTCTTAGGTCAGAGACAAATAGCGGTGTCGCTGACCTGCCAAGTGCTAAGACTCTATTAGCCTGAGTGAAAAGTCCTAAGCTGCTGACACCTCCCTGGCCGCCGAGGTTCCCAGCCCTGCAAGGCTGCCCCAGCCTTGCTTCGCAGAAAGGCTTGCAGAAGAGACAACAAACCTTTCCTTGCTCCCATTACTCACAAGTATTCAAACAAGGTTTCCTAAGACTTCAAAGGGGAATTCCCTCCGGCGTTGCTGGTCTGCATTCTGGTACTGTATGATGAGCAAATGTAAAGCATTTCATTTTGATTTCCAGTGGGCCTTTGACACTGCTCATCACTGATTTAGAGAAGCAGAATCGTTAGCAGAGATTACATGCGCCACGCTTTCATTATTATTATTACATGGCAGTCTGGTTTTGGTTTTTGATTGTTTTGTTTTGTTTTGGAGGGTACCAGTGATTGAACCTAAGGGGGCCTGAGCTATATCCCTATCCTGTTGGGTTATTTGGTTTTCAAGTAGGTTTTCTTAAGTTGTCCAAATGGCCTCAGATTTGCAATCCTCCTGCCTCCACCTCTTAAGAAGCTGGGTTTACAAATGTTGCCCTGAATCCTGTGGTGAAAATATTTTTAACAGAATTGTTCTTAGTTCAAATTTGGGGTACCAGAAGACTGCAAGTAGAGACACAGGCAAGGGCTCCCTGGCTCGAAGCAAAGAAAGAGTCGATTCTAAAGAGCAGGTTACAGAAATCTTAACAGGTTTACGTAATCCAATCTTCTTATTTTTTTTTTTCGAAGACCATACAAAATAGTACTAAAACAGAAAAATTACAAATGATACAAAATTTCACAGAACAAAAAAATATGAATTTCACAGCATTTGTTGTATTGCACAGTGTTGTTTTCAAATTAGTTGTTCAGATTACCAGATACATGCATGCAAAATTGGAAGAAGAAAGAAATGTATAAGAAATTAAGAAGAGAAAAAAGGACAAAGAATTGAAAAAAGAAGACAAGACAAATTGAGCATTAATTGTTCCTTTTCATAGATCAGCTGAAATCCGCAGTACAGTTGTCCAAACCATCCTGCTTACATGCAGAGGTGTATCACTTTCCCCTACTCTCCAATATTCTTCTTCTTCTTTTTGTATTTTAGGGAAGAGTCTACAGGGTGTTCAGGGTCTCACTACTAGATCAGACTCATAGTGATCCGCCTGTTTACAGCCTCCCAAGAGCTGGGATTATAGGTACATGCCACCATGCCCAGTTTCAATTGCTGTCTCAGCATGCCCTGCTGGCAGGGCTGGGGAATCGAACCCCTGGCCCTTGTACCTGCTGGCAAGGACTTTAATCTGCTGAGCTATTTGGCCAGTCCTCCAATCTTCCTTACAAGCACAAAGATAAAAAAAAAAAAACTTGCATCTCATTCCCTCTCTCATTTCATGCACAATAAAACTATATGCCAGGAATTGCAGTGACTTTTCCAAGCATCACAGAGCAGCTTCACTTAGTAGGCATTCCAGCCACTTTATTCCTTATTCATTCAGTAAGTACTTGCTCAATTAGATACAAGAGTCTGCTATACAAGCACTCATGGGGCAGAGGTTGGACCTCGAGGCTCTCCCACCAGCACCTAGCCATGCTTGTGCCCTGCTCCACTGGGCACTGAGGGGCTTCTAATGCGAGGAGCATGGGGGCAGGATGGGGAGGGCACTGCATGCATGGAGGCATGTGCACTTGCTTTCCAGGGAAGACCAAGAGGAAAGGTGTTCACAGCCCTTCTCCACGGAATTCACCCTCCAGTCCTGCTGTTTTATCTACCATGAAATCAGATGACTTGCCTTCATCAGCAGCATTTATTTATTCATTTATAAAACATGAAGAAGATTGGGTTGCATGATATGTCAAAATATCTATAATACTGCCTCGCCACAGAGAGACAGACAGACAGACAGAGAAGGGAGGGAGGGAAGGAGAAAGGGAGGGTGGGAGGGAGGGAGTGAGGAGAGGGAGGGCCCACCATCAAAATACTGGCTTCCAGAAAAATTCAAATCCAATAAGAAAACCAGTCAAAGAGTAACAGTAGCTTAGATCTTGGTGCCATCCAACTTGCACACTACTTAACAATGTTAATAAAAATAAATATCTGAAATAAACCTATAATATTACATTTGAAAGGCTACAAGAGACTGGGGTGGGTGAAAGTTACTATAAAATGTTGCCACAAACAGCAAAAACTGGACCACTAAAATTGGTGTGAAATTGTAGTTGGCTGTGCTGCTAAGGACTCTAGGAGAGCCAAGCCTCCGCCGTCCTTTCAGCAGCTGAGGATCCTGCAGTCTTTCCTGTTACACCACTCAGCAGCAGATATGTGAAGAGGACCCAGGTTCTCGCTCTGCATTCTAGGCAAGCCTGCAAGTAAGTGTTCATTAAAAGCACTGGACTGGGGAGATGGCTCAGTGGAATAAGCACTTCCCTGGCAAGCACAAGGGCCAAGAAAAGAAAAGAAAAAAGCACTGGGGTGTTTGTTGTTGGTTTAGGGTTTTTTGTTGGCAGTTCAATGTAATTTATGTGTCTATATCTGTGTGCACACATGTGTATTATAAGCACGGGGGATATACTCTCCTTTCCTCACATGAAAGCTTCCAAAAGCCACTGCTCTGTGCACTTCTTGTCTAAGCCTTCCCTGTCGCTCTGCTGAAACTCCTGGTAATGACACCAGGATGCAGATGAACCTCATTCATCTCCCTGCTGTTTACAAGACAGGATTTATGCTCAGTGTGCTGGACACAGTGACCACACCACTGGAGGCTGACGATACCGCCCAGGCTTCCTTTCATCTGAGAAATTTCCACTCAGTCCAAACACCTATCAGCATGGGGAAACTCGGAAGAGCAATTATGGCCAACACGTGTAGTCTTTTAAGACTACACCAATAAATACCCATTTGGGAAGGTCAATTTAATGCAACCCAGGCTGTTATCTGGAATGGAATGTCACCAATTCAATCCATTAAGTAATTACTCAGTCCTCAAGAGGGTCCCCAGAAGTCAGATGTGGTTATTCCAGGTTCACTGCTTCTGGTCTCCCGAAGGAGTGTTTAGGCCAACAGCTGAGCAGACCTCAAAGGTTCCCAGGCCTCTCTAACGATGCCATGAGGACAGGTCAATGAGCCCAAGCAGGGGAGGAGGGTCATCAAAGGCCTGGCCTAGGAAGGCCACTGGGACAGCGGGAGAGAGGCACCATGGGCCAGAATGCCAAAGGGGACAGATGGGGAAAGAGGGGACGGGAAACACGCTTTCCCGAGAAGACGGAGAGATCTGAGGACGGCAGCATCTCAAGTAAGGGACACCGCCAAGCTCTCACCAGTTGCTTCGAGGAAGATTTCCAGCCATGTACAAAGAGACCATTATCCTTCAGCTGCTTCCTTCTTCTAGCACAGATTACATGTGAAAAGCCGGAGCCATGTGTAGGAAAACGGATGCTTCTCGAGCCATTGTGCTCAGGGGAACAAATCAGACACGCACATGTGAGTATCATGCAGCTTCTTATGTGAGGAGCCCAAAGTGTCAGTAAGGAGCACAGGAAACTCTGACGACAGCGGGGAGATGAATCCAAGTGAGAAAAGAATCAGGAGGCCAGGGGGATGGCTCAGTAGAATAAGCGCTTCCCAGGAAAGCACAGGAGCCTGAGTTTAATCCCCAGTTCCACCAAAAAATAAAGAAGAAGAGAATCAGGAGAGGGAGAGGCAAGGGTGAGTGGAGAGAGGAGGGGAGGAATCAGGGTGTGCTTTGCACAACTCCACACGAGGAAAGGGCCTTCCTGGCTGCACACATGTGATAGACAAAAAGTGACTTAAGAGATTTTAAAAAGTGTGGCTACTGCATGAATTCCTCTGTTCTGCGTTTCCGCAGTGGTTACATGATCAAGGGTCTCTTAGTCAAGGCTTGGTGAGAGGTCAATGTCCATAACACACAGCAACCAAACCACCTCTTCCTGGCAAGCACCTCTCACACAAGCTGTAGGCAGGCTGCTCAAGGCGACTGAAGATGAAATGCAGGATCCCATCCAACAGCCTCCTGTGTCCTCACTCCCAAATGCATCCCCATAACCATAACAAAGAAAGTCTCTTTCTAAAGAAAAAACCAACAAGCAAACAGGTGTCACTAAGAACAGCATGTGAGATCCAGCTGGCAGGAGTTAAACCACAGCTCCTTACCAAAACCAGAGTCGCACCTACCCAGGTGATTCACAACTGAAGTGCTAAATTGTCCTCCTCATCCACCCCACCACCTTCTTCAGGGCTCCAAGTGTCGGGAACGGTTGCTATGGCAAGGAAGTTTGGGACTTGTAGTCAAATTGGTGGTGTGCCATATCTCACGGAAGTGCCCAGTGGGGCCAATGGGGCTGATTTTGTTACCTCTGGTGGCTTTTGTTCCCAGTCCTGTCATGAGCTGAGAATGAAGACAGAGACCCAGAACTGCCACCTGCTACAGTTACCAACTGGGTCTGCAAAATTCACTAAGCTTGAATGTGCTTGGTTGCTTTGTTTGTAAAACACAGATACTATGACAATAGCCTCATAGCAGGGATGCCACACAATATAATGCCCCCATGTGGACAGCACTTTCAATGCGACGACCTAATGAAAGCTGTATCTACTAGTAGCTACCTACAGCAATAAAACATAGCAGGTATTTATTCAGCATTTCTGGAGCATCTACATTGCAGACACTGAGCTAAGTGCTCCAGAAATACCAAGACAGGTGTGTAAGACCCTACAGTGTAGGAAAAGTTACTCTACAAGGCAAGACCTGTACCCACAGAAGAAGGGCAAATGAATAGCATAGCTCCTCAGAGAACACAAGTTCGTTACCAAAAATAAAAGATATATAGTCAGCTCGGTTAGGGATTTTAGACACAGCCCGCCCTCACCGAGGAGGCTGGCTTCGGTGTTAACATTGGAGAACTTCACTTTCCCATGACAGCGTCTTCTGAATGAGAGGCACCTATGCTCGAATCCCATCACTTAGAGGCACAAACACAGGGGAAAATGCACAGCGCGAGGCCTGGGCTTCAGCGCATGAGTGAAAGCGTAAGCACCGTGTGACATACTGCGGCACTGTTTTCAATCCTAGGCTAAGCGATAGATACTTTTTTTTCTTTTTTTAATGTATTTAGTACAGGGTCTACAGGGTCTCACTACATAGATCAGACTCATAGTGATTCCCCTGTTTTCAGCCCCCCAAGTGTTGGGATTACAGGTGTGGTATCGGTCCCTGTCTCAGCACACCCCAGGGGCAGGGCCGGCACAACACACTGGGGATTGGATCCAAGCCACTGCACTCTGCCTAAGCAGGTGTTTTAGTTCACTAAGCTATCTGGCTGGCCCATAAGCAATACTTTAAACTCTACATTAACAGGATACTACACAGCACTTAGTCATTCAAGAAAACGTCCTATTACAAATTATTTCTTAACATGGCACCAGTTGATGTTCCTCTCACATCTAAAAATAAAGAGCCCAAAGGCTGACTTTATCTGTCTGCTTCCGGCCTTTCCTACAGAGTGGTGTGCACAAGGAGGGGCAAGGAGAGCCTAGAGCAGCAGCTGGCATCCAGGCGCTACACACAAGTAGTATAAGGAAGTGAGGGGAATCCAATCGTAATGTAAATAAATGACAGTAAACATACTGTCCTGGAGTTGTGTACAGCGTGCCCTTCACTGTAGGCATTTAGGACAGGCCTTAGCTTAGGGAAGCCACCGCGTACTGACATCACCCCTCGTGGTACAGCTGGTTGCTCAGGATTTTCCAGAACACACATGCCTCAGTCCTCCTGCTCTCACTCCATGACGGCACAGGATACAATTTTTTAAAAATTCCCTACATACTAAGATCATTCTACCTCTCTAAATGTTAAGCCATAAAAGCATTTTGATAATAAACTTTCAAAACAGTATTAAGGAATACCCAGAAAGCTGGAAATTAGAACCAAAGTAAAGCTCCTTTCCATGTGCTTCTGAGACAATTAATGCAAAAATAAAAAGAAGAGGCAGAAAACACCTAATAGACAAGAAAATGTTTGAAATGTAGGAGAAGTTAATCCACAAGACAATATCTATTTCAAGAACACAACAGTGAACACATATACAGAGGAAAAAAATAAGCAACTCCTAGAAGAGGAAAGCCAAACAGTGAAGAAGCATGTGGAAAGATGCTTAATCTCACAAGAAATCAAAAGAAGGCAAATCAGAACAGCAACAAGGAACCGTTTCATACTTGGTAGATGGCAAAGCTTAACAAGGAAGTACAAAAGCCCCAAGTAGAGGGAGAGCTGCGATGTGCCAGGGAGGGGCTGGATTCAATCATAATCGTGTGGAGCAGCGACTCAGAAATCACTCATGAAGCTGTAGAGACTCACGCCTCGTGGGCCAGCACCTGCAGGCACATGTTCTCTTGCCAGGAATATAAGGAGGCAAGTTCAAGGAGGTGCACAGCAGCACTAGTTCAATACTGAGCTACTCAGAGTACCTTAAATGTGAAAAGTACAATGAATTAAAACCTGGGATACAGTCAAAGAATGGAGTTAGGCACAGTGACAATAAATGAACTGCAGCAGTCCCTGACAACATGCACACAGCCTGCAAACATGCGAAGAAAAACAAAGCAGGCACACATATGGCCTGGTGCCGCTGATAAGCATACAACCCAACGGCACCACGTGGCCCATAGATACCTCCACACCTACGTGGAAGACGCCTCTTAGGAAAGAAGGCATCCTGTGGGAGAGGCCCACCTGGAGGGTTTCCCTATGATGCTCTCAGGCCCTTAGGAGCAAATACGGACAGTCCTGGAGAAGCTGGCTTGACTAATGACTTTTCAATTCCACATGGCAGGAAAGCAGTAGGTATCCGGCAGAAATGGCATTCATTTCAAATTGTGATCTCTCTCCATGCCAGTGATACATGACATGATTCTCTGGAGCCATGCTATGAAGATCACAGAGTGGGTGCCGAGGAGGCCCTATGTCCACGTCCCACAGGACACCACACTGCTAGTGACCAGGCCAGCAGAGGGGACGCTGGGTATTTTAAAAATGAAACTACAACTGCAAATTGCTTCAGTTGACAATGGGGTGAACCCAACTGCATTGTAAACCAGAGGCAACCGATCTGGGCATCGCCTCACACGCTGATCGCGCGGCTGTCTGTACACGTCAGCGTGACTTTAGCAGCTTACATCCTGTCAAGTGTGCCTGACAACAGGGCGCACTGCCCTCCTGCTCCTCTGAAATTTCTCCTTACCACCTGCAGGGCTTGCACTGCCCCCACCAGGAGCATCTGGAATCACCAGCTACCTGCACGTGTCCTCACCCCAAGCCCACGTAAGACCACCTCAGTCTCTCCCAAGCTGGGACCACATCTATGCATCTCTCTGTACTAGAAAGGATCTATGCTGCATTGTACCTGGATGAATGATAAATTAATAAACAAATTAGTAAGCCTGACTAAGCAAGAGTAGCTCGGTTTGCAGCTAAACAAACTAGAACTGGCCCCAAGATTACACAATTAGATAACACTCCCTGTGAAAATCAAATTGTATTGCTGTATTAGGCATCAGACTTAAAAATATATGTGGAACTTGCCTGGTTTCTGGTTTGGGTGAGTTTTGGGGAGTTGCCCCTCATCCATGTACACAGGCATCTCATAATGTCAATTTCCCAGTATAGCCTTTCTATTTCTTCTTGTCCCTGTCACCTGAATGCTCCTGCCCTTATGTCCTGCCTGTACAATTCCTGTAAATGTTGTAGGGGAAGTCAGGGGAAAAGGAAAATGCTTTATTTCTGCCTGTTGGTGGTGTGGATAAATTCATAATATTTTGCCAGATGTATAGGAAGAGCCATACAACATATGCCAATTTCTGACTCAATTTAATCTTTAGGAAATCTCTGCAAAAGGCATGGAGAAAAAAAAACCTCTTCAATCATAAAACTTGAAATCAGTATACTTGAATGACAGAAATAAGAGTTATGAGAAAATATATTAAAATATAATATTTTAGGGGAGATGGCTCAGTGGAATAAATGCTTCCCTGGCAAGTGCAAGGGCCTGAGTTCAATCCCCGGTTCTGACAAAAAAAAAAAAAAAAAAAAAAAAAATATATATATATATATATATATATATAGTCTTTTAACTTTTTTTTAAAAGCTGCTATCTTCCATAGTAAAGATTGAAAAGGATTTTTTTACAGTATCCTAAATTTTCATTCATGAAAAACAGGAATTTACAGTTTCACCTGGACAAGAGGTTTTGTCTTTCCCAGGATGTAAGGATAAAGAAGAAAATTCAAAAGTCAAGCCGGGCGTGGTGGCGCATGCCTATAATCCCAGCACTCGGGAGGCTGAGGCAGGAGGATTGTTGTGAGTTCGAGACCAGCCTGAGCTACAAAGTGAGCTTAAGGCCAGCCTGAACTGTATAGTGAGACTCTGTCTCAAAAAGACAAAAAAAAAAAAAAAAAAAAAAAAAAAAAAAAAAAAAAAAAAAAAAAAAAAAAAAAAAGTCAAATATTAGGAGAGGAGAGGAGAGGAGAGGAGAGGAGAGGAGAGGAGAGGAAAAAGGAGATAACTACATCTGGAGGTAATAAAGCTATGCTAGAGGAAATAGAAGGAAAAAAATTCTTCCTTTAGAATAAAATGAGAACCTCCACTCCCGACATTCTAATTTTTAACCACATTGTACAGAGGTCAGTGAACCCCATGCTATCCCCAGCTGAGGGCTGAAGCCCAGCAGAAGGATGGCAGAGGGCTGGAACCACCCAATTGCTATTCCAACTGGGATTTTCAAAGGCTGGAAGTGTTTTCAAATCATGTGACACAACAGAGACTTGTGTAAATAAGCTGCTGAGGTTGAAAATTTTGAAGGAAAACAAGTCAAACAACTTGATCTTAAAGTAAGACAATCAAGTGGTAGAAAAATGCTAGCAATAAGAAATTACCAATTGGGAAAAAAAAATCTCATCAGTTTAAAAAGATAATGGGATAGGGCTCAGAAATATGTCTGAAAAGGCAATCACAAATTAACCTGGGGATGCTGTGACACTCAACTCTATATACATTTTGATTTGTTGTTTGAGGCTTTGAAATGACCTGTCACAGCAGTTAAGAAATCAAGGACTTGGTGGGCAGGCTTTCTCCAGTCAGTTACTGCTTGGAGCCTTTGCTTCTGGGAAGGTGACTGACTGGTCCTAAACTCCATACAAGGCTGGGCGATCAGAGCCAGTGAAAGTTCCTTCATCTTTATGTTACATAAACTACGACAGCTCCCACTATCAGAAGATGCTACCCATACAAAATGCCACCACCACATTTCCAATTTATGTGCCAAGGACATGGTGACAGCTTTGTCCAAATGCATAACTTGGTGCTCAAGTTCTGTCAGCTGGACACAGACTGTAGTGCAGTAACGCTGCATTTTGGCACAAGCGTCAAGCATCTAAAATACTCGCTGGAAAACTGGTTGATTTACTGATGTTTTAGGAAAGATAAGACTTTGGAGAAGAAATATTCAGGGAGTTGCAGTCACTAAAACATAAAGAGCTTCTATAGCTACCCAGGAGATTAAACTCATGGGCAATTAAAGTAGCCAACAATAGCTTGTTTTATAAAACTTTATGATAACAGAATTCTGATCTTTCTTAAAATTTTAATAATAACCCAAATGTGATCATCACTTCCCAGAAGTGCAGTGGAACAGGCGCTGAGGGACTGCCATCAAATGCCACTTCCTTGGGCACATTGCCTTGTCCAGATAATAAGCCCGCTAGGCAGGTGCTAGCATCTCAGTGTTGACACATGCAGGAATTGAAACTCCACGCTCCCCGAGGGAAGACACCACGTGTAGTTCTTGACCTCTGCATTCCTGGAGCCTGACATTACAGAGCAAATGTTAACTTTCCACATAGCTAAGGACACATTTGTCACCAGAATTTGTTTGTTTGTCTTTGTCTTGTTTGGATTTGCTTTGTTTTGAGACAGGACCTCCCTTTGTAACTCAGGCTAGCCTGGAACACATGGCAACCTTCCTGCCTCAGCCTCCTGAGCGCTGGGATTATAGACGTGAGCCACCACACCAGGTTTGAACAGAATTTATCCAAAGGCCTGTGGTAACAAAGAGCCTTGGGGGGCTTGTAACTTTTACACACACACACACACACAGTCTCTGCTACATCCACACAACTCTACTCTTGCAGTTCCACACCAGCCACTGGCAATCTGCAAATGTATGGATGTGGCTGGGTAACAGTAACACGTTATTTTCAAATCTAGGAAGACAGCTTCCTCATCTGCTGGAGCCAAAGGCCAGTAGTGCCTCAGGGAAATGGTGATTCCCCCGGAGCACAGCACCTGAGACGAGGCCCTGGAGGAATTCCCCCTCAGCAGCATCTGTGGGGGAATCTGCTTAGCTTCCCAGGTCAAAGGAGATTGATGCAGACATCAGAGAGGGGCACAGTTAGGAGCAAGTATTTTTTAAACACCTGAGCTTCTCTATTCCCATGCAGCTTGAGTAACAATTTATGATCGGAGCAATTGTGAGAAAAGGTTTGGAATGAAAATTTTCAAACGAGACACAGACTTTTTAAAATAAAATTTTCCTGGGCCAGGGAAAGAGCTCAGTGGTATAAGCGCTTGTCTGGCAAGTGCAAGGTCCTGAATTCAATTCCTAGTACCAAAAATAAATAAATGAATAAAATAAAAATTTCCTGAGGTAAACAAGAATCTTGCCCCCCAAAAATCCCAAAAAATTTAAAATAGTAATTTAAAGTTGAGATACAAAAGGCTACAAATTGTGTCAGTTAACCACTCTTTCTTCACTAACACAATCTTCAAAAAAATTTCTTAACCAGAAATTATTTTTAAACATGAGGTCTATGTCACTGTATCAGAGAAACCAATAACCATAATCGAAATGGTTTATGGTTTAACCACAGTCTAAGTCATCAATAGTACTGCCATTGATGATTTCTAAAATACGCAGTGGAACTTCAGAGCAGTAACTTGTTTTTAAAACCAATGTAATCACCTAAAAGCTGACATGAAACCATTTCAGCAAGTGTGGGGATGGAGCTTCGCATTTCTCCTGGAACTGTAAGGGGCAGAGACAATAAGCTTCAGTTCTTGTCACTTCCCCCACTCACTTGATACTTCTGAGACATTCTTTTAAAATAAGAATAAAAGCAGTGAAAAAATACAAAGAGACACAAGACCAGTGCAAAGAATTGTAGGTACGTGCTGCTTGGGATTTTCATAATCTAATCAATGCTCTGTAAGTAGGGACTTTACGCAGATCAGAAAGCCATGTGGAAAAATCATAAGGAAATATCCCTTGGGAAAGTTGTATTCCTTCAAAAGGAGAGAAGTCATTAATTAATGACATATTGGTCTTATAATTTTCTTATTCAAATAGTAGGCTGTTTTATATGATTTTCAGTGAACCCCAAAGCAGGGTAACTTTTTGCCCATGACCCTTTAAAATTTCCTAATGAACCTGGTTCTAGAGAGCCCTGCCCGCCCTACCTTGTTCGTGCTTCTGCATAAAACCACTAATATACTTTCCCTCACCTCTGATCATATGTGAACTTTAAAAAAATCCCCATTTATCTTACTTTCCTATTTTAAAAAGTCATTACCCATTAGCTTGGGGTACCAAAAGAACAGCCACTGCTTTTCCTGCACACACACTGTTAGTCTCTGAGGCTTGTCTTTGGAAATTTAGAACTCTCGCTTAAAGACCCCCAGAGGGAACCAGGCTGGAAAATGTCCACAGATACCTGGTTTTACAAGTTTTGTGGAAGGAGCTCCCCTTTGGTGTTACCCAGTATTTACGAGGGTTGTTTGTCAGGGCAAAAATAGGGAGCCTCCTCCCCACAAATTAAAGAATCCGGTTACCATCCATTATTTCATTTCTGATTGTTTTTCTTTGTAATAAGTGGGAAAGTGGATATGGATGTAAGTCTTCCCAGAGCTAAAAGACTCCACATTGAAGGCTCCAATTAGCTATAAATCAGTTGTCTTTTCTACTGGGGGAGAACAAGAGAGAAAAGAGAGGGATTAGTTAGAGGAGAGAGCCAGAAGGCTTTCCAAATTAAATTCTGGAGAGGAAAAAAAAAAAAAAAAAAAAAAAAAAGATAAACACTACATACCTAAAGCGGCCTGGGGAGGCTGCGGAGAAAATACCACCAGAAATTGAGACTACAGCAAACCCTCCCAAATCTGAGCGCCGGGTCCTTTCTGCGCGTGGAGATCTCGCATCTGAAGACCTCCGAAGGCGGCTGCTGAGGTTAGAGACCCTCGTAAAACAAAACTTGATTCTGCATGCTTTCCCCCTCACTCCTCCACCAAGCGGTGCCACGCACTGGCACTATTGTTATCCAAACAATGCCTGAAGGGCTATAACCATTAACGACTGCTCATTAAAACGCTTTCAAATATTCGTCACACCGTGTAAAACCCCTAAGAGGTGCTTTAAATCCTCTCGAATCGACATGCAAAGAAAGAAATCACCCTGATTGTACTCTTAAAACTCAAGACAAGTAAAATAGCAGTATTCTGATTTTCGTGCGTTTCTCTTTTGATCTTTAAGCCAGATCCAACTTACTTTCCTACAAAATTTAGGTCATTTTGTAATAAGCACGACGGAATACACGTTTAGCCACACGCTGTGCACATTTATATACGTTAAATAGAAGAAACTTGCGGGTTGAATAGAAAAATCAAACGAGAATTGTAAAAGTAACGCCAAAAAATGTGACTTTAAATCCCGCTTTTCCCTCCAATGCTGTCGCAATCGCATCCCCAATAGAACCAATACTTTTCTAATGTCACACGGGAGGGAAGTAAATGCAGTTTACAAAGGTAGCTGATGCGCGTTCTTTTAAAAAGTGGTGTAATGATAAAAAGCAACAACAAAAAAAGGCAAACCCTGCTTGCCACCCTAGGGTGCCAGAGTTCGTTATTTAAAAACGCGAGCGGCCAGCCCGCCTGCGCACGTCCGCGGAGGGACGCGGGCTCCCCGCCGCCTACCTTGGTGTACTTGATCTCCAGGTCGGGCGTGGGCGCCGGCAGGAGGTGCAGCGCCGCCACCAGCGCCGCGGGGTCTGCGGCGCGCGCGCCGGGCGCGGCGATGTCGCTGGAGGTCATGGCGCGGCGAGGCGCGGGCGAACGCGCTCTTTATAGGCAGGTGCGGCCGCGCCCCCGGAGCGGCGGGCGGAGGGGACCCGGGACCGGGGGGCGGGGGCGGCCGGGCCGGGGCGGGGCCTCTGCGGCGCCCGCGGGTCCCGCCCGGCCCACGGTCACGGTCCCGGGGCGCAGCGCCAAGGTCACCGCCCTGCCGTGGGCTCTGGGCCGTCCACGCTCGCGGCCCACGGTCACGCTCGCGAGCCGGCCCCGCGGTCTTGCTGCTTTTGCTGTTGCTACTGCTCCCGGCCCGCCGCCCCGAGCTGCCCACGACCACGGGCCACCCACGAGCCCCGCTGGCCGGCTCCGACCCGGCGCATGACCTGGCCCTCGACGGAGGCGCTGTCCCGCGCATCCGCCCGCGCCGGCGCGAGCTCCCACGCAGCCCCTCGCCGGGTCAGCCGGGAGACCCGCTGTCCCCTCGCGGGCCGTGGGCCTAGGACAGCATAAACTCGCGGCGCCTCCGGGGCTCCGCGCCCACTGTTGCCCCCTGCCGGCTCTTTGACCCGGGCCTGGCCGACTGTCGCAGCCGCTACTCCCCCTCACCCCCTCGGCGCCCGGCCACGCGGGTCACTTCCCAGCCGGCCGCCGTGCTGCCCCTCGGGTGCTGAGCGGTCCACGCACGCGGCCGCCTTCTGCTCCGCGGGTGCCCGAACACAATCCGAGGGCCCAGGATGCCCCCTCCGAGTGAGCTTTGAGGGTCCCTGACCTAAGTCAAAGAAGGCCCGCGGCGCCCGTCCTGCAGAGCCTGGGGAGCACCGAGGGTGTCCCTGACCTGGCCCGCGCGCCTGTGCACACCCCGAAGCCCGGTCCCTGCGAGCTCAGCGTCCTCTCGAGAACGTTTCCCTTAGGCACTTTCAAGAACTGAAGCTTCCCAAGGCTCGGTGCTTAAATGCCAAGAAAGAGTGGGCATGGCGGAAACACTTCGCTTTCCTGTTGGGATGGGAAACGTAAGCTCCAGGCGCTCAGCCCCAAAAAGTATCTGCTCAAAGCAGTGGGGATGTCAGAGGGTCCACAGTCCTTAGGTTAAGCAGCTTAAGGTTTGCAGTTCACGGGGAATTTCGTTGGCCAGAGCTGACATCTCAATTATGGTGTATGTTCACGAGTTGCATTTGTATCAGAGAAGAGCTCAAAAGGCAAGACTTGGGAGGGCTAGGTTGGGGGTGCGGGGGACAACGGCCCGGCAGGAGGAGCCCTGCTCCGCCAGTATGCCGCTGGCTGCAGCGCAGACTGTTGGAGCCCGCCGGTAGCCAGCCAGCGCAGTTCTGCCTTGCAGGTAGTGAGCTCCTGGCGCTGCACCCAGGAACCATCCCAGGTCCCTAGGAAAAGGCTGAACTGCAAGGAAGCTGACCTTTAAATGACACCTGGAAGGGGAAGTCAGGCTCCCGGGAGAGGGAAGGGCGCTCAGCGAAGGCTCGTGGAAGGCTGGCTGCCTCTGGGGACAGTGGAGGGCGTGGAAGGGAGCCTGACCCTCGTCACCTCCTCGAGGCCCCAGTGCGGTCAGTTGGCAGCCTCGGAGCAGGGATGTCCCACACACAGGACCACTGGCTCATATTCTCCAATGCAGACACGCTTGTTGCCCCCCTACTGCGGCTGACCTCAGTTCTGCCCCTGTGTTTGACACTCCCTCCGAAGCAGCAGGCCCCAGAGTGATTACTAGCTTTTTCTAGTACAGAGATAAGCAAACAGATTTTCTTCTCCTTGGTCAGGAAAGGGAGTTAGCTGTCCCTTGATTTCTTCTCGCCAGCATCTCTCAAGACCTCATCCAGTGACAGCTGGCTGGCCCTTTTGAATGGCTCCCTCAGGGCTACATTTGCCACAGAACCATCTGCAAGGACTGTGTCTTCTCTTTCCCCTGTCTGCCTCAGTTCCTGAAACAGATTGGAGCCAGGCATGATGGCGCACATCATATCCCCAGCACTCTGGAGGATGAGGCAGGAGGATCTCTGTGAGTGCAAGACCAGCCTGAACTACACAGCCAGACCCTGCCTCAAAGATAAATAAGTAAATGCATTGTTTGGTAAGAGGTTTTGTTGAGTGGTCTGAGCACAAGGCAGAGCTCTCCTGTCACTGATGGAGGCGATTTCTCTAGCCCCGCCAGACATGCTCGCAACACCCCAGCCTTGCTTGACTTTCCCCACCCTTTGTTCTGCAGTTTTCTGTGCAAAGATGTCTAAGGATCTTCTTCTGGCAGTGATCTTCTGGTGGGAGGGCAGTCCTAACCCCATCACCTTCAGTTCAGAGCAACAGCGGCTGCATTTTGTCTAAGCTTTAATTGATTTGATGGGGACAAAATATGGCAGAGAACAAGGAACCAGAGCTGCAGCACTTTTTCGCCTGTCTGCTTGGTCCCGGCTGTCAGAACTTGTGTCCCGCTGCACTGTAAGGCGGTCCTCACACCTCTCTGCACATTCCTGCTCTCCCATCATATTCTCATCCTTTATTATCTCACTTCATTCTCTTTTCATTTCCTCCATCGCCTTCACAGCCGTGGAGGAGCCAGTCGCTGCCAACAGCAGCTTCGCTGCCCTGACACTTTGTGCCTGTCTTTTCCCCAGTTTGGTTACGAAACATTTTCCCCACCCTCACAACGTTTCTTTTCCCACCCTCCCTCACCTGTAATTATTTATTGTTTAGGGTACATCTTGTTTGGAACCTG
>PVKA01017715.1:0-45205 GCA_004027165.1 Ctenomys sociabilis | reverse complement strand
ATTTGAGGGCCCTGTTATATCTTAGTTCTTTATAAATTCTAGACAGTAGTCCTCTGTCTGATTGCTTATTAGTTAGGATTTTTTCAAAGTTTGTGGGTTGTCTTCTCACTCTGTTGACAATTTCTTTTGACATGCAGAAGCTCCTTAAGAAGAGTTGATCCCATTTGTTGATTCTTTCAAGAGCTTCCCGTGCGAATATGTTTGTTCATAAATTCTTTACCTACCCCTATGTTTTCAAGAGTTCCTCCTACTTTCTCTTCCAGGAGATTGAGTGTTTCTGTTTTAATGTTTAGATCTTTAATCTATTTTGACTTTACCTTAGTGCATGGTGATAGAGCTGGGTCAAGTTTTAGTTTTTGGCATGTAGAAAGCCATGTTTTCCAGCACCATTTGTTAAAGAGGCAATCTTTCTTCCAGTGAGCTTGTGTAACCCCTTTGTCGAAGATAAGATGGCTCAGTGTTTTCATAGATGCCTCTGGGTCTTCTAATCTATTCCACTGATCATCAGGTCTATTTTGTTGCCAATACCATGTTGATTTTATTACAGTGACTTTGTAGTATAATTTCAAATCAGGAATTGTGATTCCTCCTGCCTTGTCTTTATTGGCCAAGATTGCCTTTGCTATTCTAGGCCGTTTTTGGTTCCAAATAAATTTTAGGATTGATTTCTCTATATCTGGGAGGTATGTTGGTGGCAGTTTGATAGGGATTACATTAAATCTGTACAGCAATTTTGGGAGTATGGCCAATTTCACAATGTTGGTTCTTCCTATCCAGGAGCATGAAATATCTTTCCATTTTCTGAAATCCTCTATAATCTCTTTTCTTAGGGTGTTGTAATTTTCCATGAAAAGATCTTTGACTTCCTTGGTTAAGTGAATCCCAAGGTATTTCGTTTTCCGCGTTGCTACTGTAAAAGGTATTGTTTCTATTGTTTCCCTTTCCGTGTGCTTGTTATCTGTGTAGAGGAACACTATGTACTTTTGAGTATTGATTTTTGCATCCTCCTATGCTACTGAATTTCTCTATCAGTTCTAGTAGTTTCTAGGTGGAATTTCTGGGGGCTTCCAAGTAAAGTATCATGTCGTCTGCAAATAGTGATAATTTAACTTCTTCTTTACATATTCTTATTCCCTTTATTTCTCCCTCTTTTCTAATGGCTGTTGCTAAGGATTCCAAGACTATATTGAATAGGAGCAGTGATAGAGGACATCCTTGTGTTGTACCTGATTTAAGAGTAAAAGATTTCAGTTTTTCCCCATTTAGGATTATATGAGCTTTTGGGTTGTCATAGATCGCTTTTATAAAGTTAAGATAGAGTCCATCTATTCTAATTTTCTATAGGACCTTGAACATGAATGAGTGTTGGACTTTGGCAAAGGCTTTCTCTGCATCAATTGAGATCATCATATGGTTTTTAGATTTCAGTCTGTTAATATAGTGTATTACATTTATAGATTTTCGAATATTGAACCATCCTGCATCCCTGGGATGAATCCTACCGGGTCATGGTGTATGATCTTCTGGATGATTTGCTGTATTCTATTTGCCAGGATTTTATTGAGTATTTTTGCAACTATGTTCATGAGGGAGATTGGCCTGTAGTTCCTTTCGGTTGTGTCTTTCCCTGGTTTTGGAATCAGTATTATACTTGCCTCCAGAAATGATTTTGGAGGCCTTTTTCCTTTTCAACTTCATGGAGGATTTTGTGGAGTGTAGAAATTATATATTCTATAAATTTCTTGTAGAATTCAGCTGTGAATCCATCAGGACCTGGACTTTTCTTTGTCGGTACGCTTTTTATTACGTTTCGTATTTCGTTGACTGTTACCGCCTTATTGGGAGTTGTTATATCTTCTTGATTCAGTTTTGGTAATTTGTGCCTTTCAAGGAGTATGTCCATTTCTTCTGTGTCTTCTATTCTGTGAGCATAAAGATTCTCAAAGTAACTATTGATATTCTTCTGAATTTCCACTGGGTCTGTGGTGATTTCACCCTTTTCATTCCTTATTGCTCGTACTTGAAATTTCTTTTACCTGTTTTTGATGAGGTTGGCAAGAGGCTTATCAACTTTATTTAGTTTTTCAAAGAAGCAACTTTTTGATTTGTGGATTCTTTGAACTGTTTTTTTCATGTCAATTGAGTTAATTTCTCCTCTAATCTTTATGATTTCTTCCCGTCTTTGTGCTCTGGGTTTTGTTTGCTCTTCTTTTTCTAGTTGTTGGAGGTGCAACATTAAGGTGCTAATTTGTTCCCTTTCTGTTTTCCTAATGTGTGAGTTCATAGCTATGATTTTCCCTCTAAGAACTGCTTTCATCACATCCTATAAATTTTGGTAATTTGTACTTGAATTTTGATTGAATTGTAGATATTGTTGAATTTCTTGTTTAATTTCTTCTACAACCCATTGATTGCTGAGTAGGATGTTGTTTAGTTTTCATGAATTTAGCAGGTTTTTCTGGTTTCTTTTGTCATTTATTTCCAATTTCATTGCATTGTGGTCAAATAATATGCATGGGATAATTTCTATTTTCTTACATATACTTAGGCATGACCTCTGGACTAGTATGTCCTCTATTTTGGAAAATGACCCGTGTGCAGCCGAAAAAAATGTGTATTCAGCTGTGGTTGGGTGGAACACTCTGTATATGTCCACCAGGTCCATTTGTTCCAAGCTCTGGTTTAGTTCTGCTACTTCCTTGCTAATTTTTTCTGGTTGACCTCTTTTTGAGATAACGGTGTGTTAAGATCTCCTGTTAAGATTGTGTTCTTAGACATTAAGTTTTTCATGTCCCTTAAGATTTGTCTTACATAGTTGGGTGCTCCTGTGTTTAGTGCATAGATATTTATGAGTGTTACTTCTTGCTCTTGAGTTTTTCCCCTGACCAATATATATATAGTGGCCTTCTTTGTGTCGTTTGATCATTCTTGGTTTGAAGTTGAGACTGTCTGAGAACATAATTGCTACTCCTGGTTTTTTCTGATGTTCTGGGGCATGTAGTATTTTTTTCCATGCTTTGAATTTGAGCCTATGAATGTCCTTTTGAGTTAAGTGTGTTTCTTGTATACAGCATATTGTTGGATTTTGTTTCCTAATCCACTGTGCCAGTCTATTTCTCTTAATGGGAGAATTGAGTCCATTTACATTTATAGTTATAATTGAAATGTGCTGAATTATGTTTGTCATAAATATTATGACAATACCTGGTATTGTTTACTTCTTTGTAACCTGTGTTTAATTGACTGTCCTGTTTACTGGGTTCCTTCCATTCTCATTCATGGAGTTCTGGTCATTGTGGTCTCTCTCTAGAACCTCTTTCAGCAGCCTGTGAAGGGATGGCTTTGTCATCATGAAATTCGTTAGTTGTTCTTTGTCATGGAAGTATTTCACTTCTCCATAAACTTGAAAGAGAGTTTTGCAGGGTCTTATCCTTGCGTCATCTTGCAGGCGATGGATTATTTTTTCCTGCATTCTCGTTGTTTTTAAGAGATCCTTTCTCACCTTTTCACTAGCTGCTCCAGCATCTTCAAGATCAGAAACTCTGTCTTCGCCTTCACTCAGACAGTTTTGTGGACTTGTGATTGATATTTTTTATATCTCTTTGCCTGTGTTTCTTGTGTTCTATTTCTTTTCTGTATTGCTCATTCAAGGAATCCATCATATTTCTGATCTCCTCAATTTTTTTATCCATGTCTTCTTTAGAGGTGGTTATTAATTCTTTTTCGTCTGTGTTTCTTCTAAGTTGGGTTTCCTCTGTATATTTCTGGACTTGTTTCTGTATTTCAGATCCTATGACTTCTTAAAGTTCTTTTGTGATTTTAGAACTTATTTCTGCTTTGAGTTCCTCATGATCTTTCTGCTCTTGTTTCTTTGCTTCAGATGCTGTTAATTCATATATATCAGCTGGAATAGTGCTCTCTGCACTTGTTCTGGGTGAGCATAGTTTTTCCACCCAATGTTTCTGGAATTCATTATTTCAGATACTATGTATTCAAATATTTCTTTTTTAATTTGGGGAATTACTTCTGGTTTTATTTCCTCTATAGCTTTCTGCTGTTGTTTCTTTGCTGCTGTATCTGTTAGTTCATTCATTGCAGCTGAGCTAGTGTCCTCTGCCCTTCCTGATGGACTCGAGGTCTGGAATTGCAATTTTCCCCTTCTCTTTGTCATTTTGTATAGCACTGACCTTTGACCTTTGGTGTAGAGCTTTGGTGCAGCCTTAACCTTAGCTTGTTATGAGATTCGGGTGCCAGTCTATGAAGTTTGAGATTTTCCAGGTATGCCTATCCTGTATCTAGCTGTTGTGTTCAGTTCCTTTTTTGCTGCAGCTCCTTTGGTTCCCCTCTGTTGTTTCCCGGCATCAGCCCTCCTGTGTCAGGCAGGTCGTTCCCCAGGTGGGCGGGTCTGGGCTTTGGTGGGTGTTCTGGGCTCACAAAAGAATAGTGCATGATCTTATTCACCTGAGTAGGCTGTATTGGTTCGGCCAGCCTGTGCTGGGTCCAGGTCTACAGGTCGTAACCCGAGAAGGCTGGGAAAAGTCCCTCTCGTGCAGTGGGCCTGGAACCCTCACTCACAGGCCAGGCTGTGCTGGGTTTCGGTCTGTGGCGTGGGACCGAGGATTGCTGAGAAATGTCCCTCAGGCATGGCAGGCTTGGAGTTCTCACTCCAGGCCGACCTGCAATGGGTCTGGGGCTGTGGGGTGGGACCGGTAATCACCTGGAAATGTTTCTCTGGCACAGTGTGCCTGGAGCTCTCACCGGGCCACGGGGCAGAGAATCCCTGGGAACGTCTCTCGCCACGGTGGGCCTAGAGTTGTACACTCACTGAACTTTGATGCCCAGAGAATCAGAGAAATTCCCACTCATTTAGCGGGCTTTAGGGCACGGGATCTGGGGAGGTGTTGGTGAGTGGGTACTGAGGTTTCAGGCCAGTCACTGGCTTGGAGGGGTTGGGGGCAGGGATCAGGGTAGTGCACGTAGGAAGAAGCCAATGGCTCTCCCTCAGACTCACCACACTCTCTCTGATCCGGGAAGCCTGGTGAGTCATGCAAATTCCCACTTGCTGGGAGAGATTGGGGAAGGTCCCTGAGGCCGCTGGAGTCAGCTGTTGTCTCAGGCCGTGGGTCTCGCTGTCTCGGGCTGGTCTCTGGGGCTCTCTATCATTTTTCTATTCTCTATTTTTTGAGAATTTGTATAGTAGTATTTTACAGAAATAAATTGAAGAATGCATATCCCAAAATTATTCTTATTTGCAATTTTCTTAATGCATTTTCTTAATAGCATTAGGATCCTATTTTTTATTCATGTTAAAGAGAAAAGAAAGTTAAAATAGCAATAAAATAGTTTCAAAATAGGTTAGTAGGACAGTTACAATAATTAATACATTGCATATTGTTGTCTTCATAGTAGTTATTTAGAGGACGAAATGTAGACATGATATCTTGTCTAAACAACATTAGTACAAACCTTTATTCGCAATGAAGTAAGATGCAGTAATTATATATCTATTCTATCTTGCGTATACAAATATGTATTTTTTCACAACACGATAATATTTTATTTATATTCTTTCAAAGTTCGTAACATATGACTCAAGGTTGCCTAGTGACTAATAGCTGACTTTAACCAGACAAGAAGTTTACCTCAAGATTGAGGTAGCTTGTTTTCTTTATGCATGAGGTCTAGTCCCATGTACACATATTTTGTCAATTTCCTAGCTTCCATGTGTCCCAAAATATCCACCTTCTTTGTTTTGTTTTGTCAGAGATGGATGTTCCATTGCAGTTAGAGAAGCTATATTTGGAGAAGTCTTTAAAGGACCTTTTCATGCTTGATGCCAGATCAAAGACTGTAGGTACTTCACTTCAGCAAAATAACCCAATATAGTCAAACAGTCCATAATAGTAATCAACACAGCTGGCAATTGTCCAGAGTTGTTGACCTAAGCCTTTTACAGATCAGCATATTAATATAGCCTCACTTTTTTATATTTTGCGGTTATACTTTTCTGCTGGATGTTTAAGAGCTAACTTTCGCTATCTGAAAAGGTCAGTCAAACTCCCTCGCCTGGATCAGAAAATTTGGAACACCACTGAGCTACAGAATGTCACAGCAGAGGTTCTCTAATGTTCTGAGTCCTCACCCACCTTGGAGGGCTAGAGCCAGAATATTGGTCATGCTTTTAGCCCATCTATCTCTCCAAGTTTTGGTCTGCAAACTTTACTTGTTAATAAACATCCAGAGGATCTCCTCTATTTTTTATCATTGTCTTCTTTAGAAATGCTTAGTAGTTCTTTCATTGCAGTTATTTCTTTGTTTACCTGTGAGATTATTTCTGATCTGATTTCCTCTATGCTCTTCTGACATTGTTTTCTTACTTCATTTGCTATTATTTCAGAGGTTTCAGGTGAGTGGTCTCCAATTTCTTCTATGTTGATGTCTTTTGGGTTTGTTCTGTATAGACTCAGAACCAAAGAATGCATTTTGCTCCTTGTTGCCATTTTCTATTTCAGAAAGAACTCTTTATTTTGATTTCTGTGATATCTTTTTGTGAAAGTTTGATAGTAAATAGCCATATCAAAATAGTTTTTTAAGGTATTTCTACTATGTCAGAGATCCTTGTTTTGTGTGTGTCCCAATATCTTGCTTTCTCTATTGATTGAGTGAGATTTTGGTTTCCATTTGGCACTGTTCTCTGTCCTGCAGTGTAATGCTTTGGTTAAATTGTTACCCAACTACCTCCCCTTATTAATACCCAGGGGAATACACGTTATTAAAACAGATATGGTTTCCTATTTATAGTAGTACAATTAGCAATAATAATAATAGCGAGTGATATTTAGAAATTGACAAAATTTTATAACTAATGCTTTTATACTTCAGACCTTGAGAGCTAACATTATAGATGTATAGCAAAGAAGATCTTAAATTGGGAATTTTTAATTAAATTAGTTCTCCTGACTTCTATCTGCCCACTTTCCCTTTATGCACCTAATATTCCAGGAAGACTAGTTAGCCACCACCACCTCTGGGCCATGAGAATGCTCCCATAGTTCTGTGTCTAAGCTTGGACTCAGTTGGGCCCAGCAGTACACCTGAGATCACCAGGTCTAGATCTATTGGACTCAAACTCAACTAACAGGACCTGGCCTGAGCCTGTTTTCTGTGTTTGGCTGCTTCCAGCCAAAGAAAGGAAGGACCCGCTGGCTTTTGGTCATGCAGCTCAATATCTTGACCAGGACACTGGCATTGTTACACTCAAAATACAAAAATTTCCACCAACAGTGATCTCTCGTGTACACTTTTATAGACATTGGTGAATTCTGTCACGACCCTTAATCCTTCTCAAATTTTGTCAGTTATCATTCTGTTCCATGTTTCTAAATTTTTCAATTGAGAATGCTGTAAAAACTGAATCATGTAGTAAGTGACCTTTTGGCATCATGTTTTTATCACTCACTATTACACTCTATAAAGTTATGCATTCTGCTCTTTAAATATTGTACCAATAGAGACTGGATGTGATGGCATGTGCCTACAATCCCAGAACTTGGGAAGCTGAAAAATAGGATGATCACTACAAGTCTGATCTGTGTAGTGAAACCCTGTACTAAATCCATAAAAATAAATTGTGCTAATAATTAGTTCCCTTTTATAAGTGAGTAGCATTCTATGACTTGGCTGACCTATAGTACCCTTTATCATGGGAGACACATTAGACACATTCTAAGATTCCTAGCAGATGCCTAAAGTGTCAAATGGTAGTGAACCACATACGATAGTCTTCACTTGTACATATGTAAAGGTTAATTCATAAATTTGGCATAGTAAGAATTTAACAATGGTCACTATTAGACCAGTTGTAATAAAAATCATTTAAATTTGATGATTGCTTCTGGAATTTTTCTTTTAATTTTTAGTGGACTTTAATTGACACCACATAAGCTGAATTGCAAAGGAAAAGTAAAGTAACACTGAAGTTCCCCCCCCATGGTACATTAAACTCCTTATTTAAGAATAATATGAAAACAATCCTCACAGAGCCAGGGAGACAGCTCAGTGGCATAAATGCCTGACTGGCATGTCCTGAGTTCAATCTCTGGTAATGGAAAATAAATCCTCACGTGTTTTACAAATCCATATTTAGGATCTGTTACATGGGTGATACAGTTCTGGCTCTGGTAGGACAGTGGTGACAGGTTTTTCTCCTGAACTGCTGTGCTGCACTTTGCTCCTTGAGCCAGTTTCCCATGGCAAGCTGTGTTGCTTCAAGTTTAGATCAATTGTGAGTAAAGCTGAGAACATAAATCCATGTCGGGATTTCTGTGGAACCATAAGGTTTTGATACTTTGTGACAATGCCCAGAAGGGGTCATGGGAGCTCTTCATGTATAGTTTTTTTTTATTGTTGTTCTAAATTTTAAATAATACAAATTAGTATTTAAAAAAAAAACAGCATTAGAAACAATACAAAATTTCACTAAACAAAGTAATAGGAATTCAATAGTGGTTGCTGTATTACATGATGCTATCTTCAAATTAGTTGTTCAGATTACCAGATACAGTTTTTGTTTTGTTTTTAACTCCATAATGTTTTCCAGAACCACCAAGCCATTTCCCATCCCCAGGAGTGATATATGAGTTAACTGGTTTTACCTTTCTTGATGAGCACCTTGGGTTGGTTACATTTTTCATTCAGTGATTCTGATAAGTATTTAATGGCATCTTAATGTGGTTTTAATTTTCATCTCTCTAATGCTGAGTGATGTTAAATACCTTTTCAATGGCTTATTTATCATCTGTAATCTCTATAAAGAAAAGTCTCATCATATCTTTTTCATATTTTCTAATTACATTGTTTGATTTTATAGTGTTGAGTTTTAAGTTCTTATATGTTCTAGAAAGTAGTTGCTCATGAGGTGTGCAGCATGCTCTTCTGATCTGCAATTTCCTCTCATCATTTTACAGCAAAGGTTTTATAGAAGAAGTTTTAATAAAGTCCAAATTACCATAATTTTCCTTTTACAGATGGTATTTCTAAGGTTGAGCCTGATAACTTGATTATGCAGCTGTGCACAATTAAATTTTGCCTCTTTTTTCTTATAAAAGCTGCATAGATTTACATATTACAATTAAGTTCACCATCCATTTTGAGTTAGTACTAAAGGTGCGTATGGTGGGTATATGCATGAGTTCTTAAAGATGAATGTAATTATTATGTATTGTATGTAGGCACATATAAAAGGACACTTGAGTCAATGTAATTTTTATTGTCTGTATATTGATGTCCAATTTCTCTACTACCATTTGTTGATTGTTCTGTCACCCTCTCTAACCTTTGGCTTATTTTATAACAATTGCCCAGGAATTGTACTTTTACTTAATGGACAGAATAGTGAAAGTTACTTCTATTGCATTGCTTGAGGGCAAAAGTCTTTATTGTTTAGGATCAATGTGTCTTAAAAACAATGGTGGAAACAAGACATAGGTCGTAGTAATATAATTTTATGGTCAGGTAAGACAGACTGTGTGAGAATATATTACCTGATCATGAAAATTGAGGGAAAATATTCCTGAATTGTTTTAAGTTATGCCTTTGAGATTCATATTTTAAAAAGCTACTTTTAATTATTTTATATTCACATTTCTAAATTTCTACCATCAAAACGACTATAAAATGTGTTTTGGATGAAAATTCAGTTTTTAATTCTGTATTTCCAAAAGCATCAAATGATCAAGAGTGTCAAAATCACCAAAATCATACAAGCAGACTTTAAGAATCCATTTCTGGGCAGAAAATTAAATGACATGATGGTTAGGTGCACAGATCTGAAATAAGCATAGGTTCAAGTATTATGACCCACAGTTTCATCTATCATCTGTAAAATGGGGCTAAGAACACTTGCCTCATGATAATATTGACATTATGTGAAAAAAATTAAAATACACAAGCATTTATAAAATGCTGCTTTAAAGTAAGTAATTAAAGGTTACAAAAAACCTCCAGTAATATTAATTCTACCTTCTCTTATCTGGTGTGTGTGTGTGTGTGTGTGTGTGTGTGTGTGTGTGTGTACATGCATGGGAGAAGTAACCAAATAATGCAATAAATTCGTATAATAAATCTCATTTTTGTGAAAAATAAAATATCCTTTGAAAGTTAGCCTATTAGTCTTTTAATAGCCATTGAAATATTGGTGCAAAGTTTACATGACGCTAAATGGGGGTGGGTTGGAATCACTAACCAAAAAGGAAGATCTTACCAAGACAAGAGATGGAAGAGGATACCATGAAGAAGAACAAAAGACTATGGCTAGAAGAAAACCT
This sequence comes from Ctenomys sociabilis, assembly GCA_004027165.1. Lineage (NCBI taxonomy): Eukaryota > Metazoa > Chordata > Mammalia > Rodentia > Ctenomyidae > Ctenomys > Ctenomys sociabilis. The sequence continues at coordinate 34,880 of PVKA01017715.1, read as the reverse complement.
ATCAGGCATTGGAAGTATCACGCGTCACCCCAAAGCTCATATCATATTCACCTGTGTGTACCTTGTTAAAGCATACATTGCTGAACCTCAGTAGCAGACCTTGATACCGAACCTTTAATTCTATGGCCTCTGTAGTATGGATTTGCTCAAGAAGGTGAGCACAACATTAGGACTTCCTTTCTTTGACGATGTGGGCCAAGAAAGGTGATAGATAAGCCAGCTGGAAGGGAAAGTTGAACTTTACAAATGCAGGGAAAAGGGGAAGCCAGTGTGGCTCTGAGAAACCACTATCAGGCTCAAGATTTGGAAGGAACTTCTGCTCTTCCTGAAAGAGAGAAGCAAACATTGTCAACACCCATGTCTTAAGAGTTTTCTGAAAGAGCTTCATTCACCAAGTGACGAGGACTGTTAGCAGGAAGGCCAGGCTCACATTTCCATAGCTTAGTTGCCACAGGAAAAGGTTAACTTTTCTGACTGTTCTTAATTAAATTCACAACATCACTTCTCACTAAGGTAATCATATGTGCATGTAAAAATCAACCACCAGGGCCAGGGAATGGGATAGTCATTGACTAGGACATCTGTTTATCTTTTTAAAAAAATGTATCAGTTATTTAATTAGGTTCTTAGTAAGAGATTTAGAACACTAATTTACTAGGATAAATTCCATTTGTCAGAGCAAAAAGAATCTCAGATAGCTGCAGAACTGAGGATCAGCTTTCATTTTTGCTAAAATCTGGGGGAGCAACCTGCTTGGGGCCCCCTCTTGTCCCTCTCTCAGACAGGAGCTTTCTTTCTCTCAATAAATATATATTCTTCTCATAACCTCCATTTGTTCCTAAAATTCATTCTTTGGTTTTAGAGAACGTGAACTTGTGAAGGTCAGGACAGGAGATCATTTTTCCCTATGTCATTTGGAGGTTCCCTATATCATTTGAAAGTCACTCACCTGAGATCAGTTTTTCTCCCTATATTAATCCACCGAGGTCATTTTTCCCCCTATTTTAATTTTTTGGATAAGAGTCCATCTGTATCTTCCAGGAAGTTTTCAAATTCCTGGATTCCAATAATCTTCCCATCTGATTTTTGCTAAACTCTGTGAAACCACTGCTTTCTGATCCACCTTGCATTTCTCTGAAATCTTTTATATCTCTTTCCCAGTCTCAAAGATTACACCTTCCTGGTGTCTGCGCTTGTGCAGCTTCTTCTTCGTGAAATAGACATCAGTGAGGTGTTTGGGGATTTTCCCTTCACTGATATCAATTTTTGAAGAGGTGTCAATGACAAATTTCTGGTGTATTCCTCATAAATAAACACTATTAAGGCTAAGAAGCCCAGTCACAAGTAGTAAGCCACTAGCCAACTGCTTCACTGAAGACCTCTCTTGTTGCTGTGATGCCCCATGAAGATGATCAAGATGGTGCCGGGACTGATGCTAGTTCATAGTTTCCTCAGATGCTGACTGAAGTTTCTTGTTGGGCTCAAGAGCTTTAGGGGCACGTCTTCAGTAGGATGTTATCTATGCATTGTTCAAAGCTTAACCACCTAGGCACCATCATTCTTGTCCCCACAGACTAGTTTTGTGATCATAGCAATAACTTTCTCCTTTGTTTTTCTTTTTTTTTCTTCTCAACCCTTGATTTAGCAGCAGTGTGCTTTCCCTTGTGCAAAACCTTTCTGGAATGCATAGCAAATCAGGAGTATCCACCAATTCCTCTAACCAGGACAGGAATTAGGCTGCAGTGGGGCAGCCACTTCTTGGACTTTTTTTGTGTCCACCTTACCCTTTTAACCAGTACCACTGGCAGCAGCTTTCTTGTCTTTGGGTTTCTTCTCTCTAGTGTCTGGCTTTTCAGTTTTTTGCCTGCCATCTTGCAAGTTGGGAAAATGTTTTTCTTTGTTAAATATAATTTTATTTTATTTTTATGTACTTGGTATGGGGTCTCACTCTGCAGCTCTGACTCATAATGATCCTTCTGTTTTCAAACTCTTAGCACTGGGATTACAAGAATGCACCACTATGTCTGATCTTTGTTTATCTTCTGAATTGGAAATAAAAAGTGACCTTTCCTGATCCATATGATGCAAATTGTAAGAGCAGAGACAGGAATGGATTTTGCCTAGGAAATTTATTCTGAGCAGACAAAAACTGCAATGTATATTTCAACACAATACAAATGGCCAGCTTCTTCTTTAGCTGCTTCTCCATGAAACCAATGAACCTTAAACAGAGGTCCCTTAGGCCCAGCAGAGAAACATATTGAGGCCTTCCTTGATGCACATAGCAGAAAAACCATTGGTAATCTGAATTCTAGATTCTGATGAGATTAGAAGGAAAAATAAGAGCAAAGTAGGGAAAGAGCAGGAAGGTGGGAGGTCAAGAAGGACAGCAGGAGCAGCAGAGCTTGGAGAGAAGTCCTACTTTGGGTTACGCTGTGTCAGCAGGGCTTCTCTGCCATTCTTCACTTCTGACAGCCTGTGAAGCAAGTAAGAAAGTTCTTCCTCTGTGAGAACTGTACCTTCTCAAAATATCTTGATTTCGCACAGTCATTTGTTTCTTAACACCTCACGGTGTGTGATAATCCTTTGTGTTCCTGTGATATTTGACTTCTTCCTCTCAAGGGAGAGAAACTGAGGCAGAAGAGCTCTGCAAACAGGAATCCTGGAACAAAGGGCAGGCTAGCATTTCAAGGCATGGATGCCACTTTGCTGCTATCAGACATCTTTCTCTGGCCACCCAAGTGCTGTGCCCATCTCTTTTCAGTGAGGAGGCCTACAGCTCACTGAAAGACTGTGGCAGCCAGGAGGATGCTCAGCCCTCGCCTCTAAATTCCACCTTCACTTCCAAGAGTTAGTGTTGAACAAAAAGATAAACCTGAAGCTAAACCTCATTTTTAATATATCAATGTTTACCTTTCTGCATTTATTTTAGAAATAACCACCATCATTTTTTATAAAGGATTCATCTATTAGATACAGAGTCTTGTTATGTGTCTCAGACTCACAGAGATCCTTATGTTTCAGCCTCCTCCCAGTGCTGGGATTACAGGCAGGCATGACCACTCCTGGTTTCTGTGGCTGACATTGTATGGGGCCAGCATAGCATGCGATACTGGGGAATCAGACCCAGGTCCTTGCACTTCCAGGCAGGTGCTTCAGTGGCCGAGTTATCTCTCCAGCCCCACCACCTGTTTTTTTTTTAAATGAAGAAAGAGATAAATATATTGACAGTGTTGTCTGATGTAGACATGAGATAACACAGACAAGACAACACAGGTAACCCAAGTTCATTGCCACTCTCATACCAGTCTGCAGGCAGTGAGAGAACTGCTTAAGGACACCAGAATGACTAAGAGTGCTCATTTTTTGAAGTGAGTATAGCAAGTCAATCCAATGTTTAATAAAATGTCACTGAAACTTATCAGAGGACCAAATGAGGACATAGTGCTCATATGTGCCACATTGGTCCTCCAGCTAATGATGGAGACACTACCGAAAAAGAAGTCTAAGTGGCCAGGAGAAAATCTGAATACACCACAAAGCTATTTGGCTAGCAGCAGTATAAAAATTTTGCTTTTCTACCTGCCATACAATTCTATCTACCTGCCATACAAATTACTGATCCCTCAAAACTCTTACTAAAACATTTCCTCTTTTCTCACTCCTGAACTGTCAGACCTTCCCAGACCTTGACTCAAACTCTTACTGTGCCAGCCAGCACAGGAAGCACCTATTCTCATGGCTATCTCAAGGGAGGAAGCATTTAGTTACCACATTTAATCATCTTTCATTTTTGTTTCCCTGACAGAGTACCTGGCACAGAGAGAATTTTCAGAATTGTGGAAAGGAAAATTCATAAGAAACCCTGATACAATTTCCTAGGTGACAATTACCTTGAGGTCAAAGTGGCAACACTTCTTTTTCTGGGAAATATTTACCCTACATGATGCTCAAAATCATAATCTACAGATTAGAGACAGCAATAGAAAGTAGTCGTTGTTCAAATGCCTCAGTAATATCTCAGCTTTAATAGGCATAATTATGATTAGAAATCGTGGAATTTAAACCCTGATCCAAGGTAGACCTGGCACCTGATGTCTTCTGTGTTTTTAATCAAAATGCATCTTTCTTAAAGTCATTTGGGAGCCAAAAGCCCCCCTGACATACATTAAAGCCCCTCCCTAATGGTCTAAGTATTACTACATATTGGGCTACACCTCTCTCTGTCTCTGTTTCTGTCACTGTCTCTGTCTCTGTCTCTATCTGTCTGTCTGTCTCTCTCTCATTTTTAATTTTGAGATACAGTGGATCCTGTTGGTGTCAACTTACAGATGCTTTTTCAGTTTTTAAATTGAATAAATTAAAATTTAAATTGAATATTTAAAATAAGGGTAGGTATTATCTGTAACACTGTCCCTTTTGTTCCATTTCCCTCCAGGTGCTAGAGTTGAAGTTCTTGCCACTTAATTACATAATAGGTGAAAGAAGAAAATGGAACTTTACTATTGAAACCCTTTCAAGTCTAAAGGACTCCAGGATAATACTGAGCTTCTCTCAGCATGTGTGGCGTTGGGATTTGCATGAATCCCAAGACCTTCTGTGGCTTTCTGAAAGTCAAACTTGTTTATAATATTAAAGATATATATTCTGGCAGCCAAAGGTATAAGTAACACAGTGTTAAGCTGAGTCTCACATGGACTCTAAAAAGAGTTGTCCCATGCCACTCAAAGAAAGTTTCTGAAAAGCTGTCAGGTTGCATGGAATCTAGCCCTCTGATTTTCTGAACAGCTGGGTTCCTGGTAGCTGTGTTTCTCCTTTCGCCCTATAATCTCCTTCTCTTTAAGATAATTCCCAGTCTTGCCTTGTGCACAGCCATCACTGCAGGTTTTCCAGAGCACTCTGAGTGCTCTCATTACAGATGCCTGTGGGCTGAGAATGGGGGAGCATAGAAGATCCAGAGGCAGTGAGTGAACAAGGAAGTACCCAAGATATGCATCAGTCAGATAAGTGTAGGCGTGGAGGTTTAGCCTCACACATTTTCTTACTTTTAAGAAAGTAAGAAAGGAGGAGAATACATATCATTCACTCCAGCTATTTTTTGAATTGAGAGGCTCAGACCCAGAGAGGCAAGAACAAATTATACCAAGACACAGTTCCAGGTTTGTGATGAGAAGCTGTATCTCCTTCATATCAGCCCATGGGACACCCCGAATCTTACATTGGATCAAACAAGAGAATTGCTTTACTGGACCTGAAGCCTCGTGGGTCTTTCTAGGCAGGATTTCCAGTTTGACTCTGTGTCGCCGAGGCCCCCATGGGAACTGCAGATGATGACCCTCCCTGCTGCAATCCGTAGTGAGGCTGCAGAGCAGCAAATCAAGAGTCCCTAACCTCTTTAGTAATCTCTCTACTCTTCCAGCTCTGGACTGCACACTCCACAAATGGCTGGTTTTTCATTTAATCAATTGCAATATGCATTTATGGTCTCATTCTTCACCCAGTAATAGAGATTATCATTTGAATAAGTCTTAGTGAATTGGAAATGAGCAAAGAGGAATTACTTAAAGACTTATTAGGAAGACATGTTTCCCTTCACTGTTCAAAAAGTCCTCCTACACTATAAATAAACTAAATCTTCCCTTGTTTTTGTCAAACAAAAGAAAGAAATGTTGCCCCAGTATACAAATGCAACTAAAAGATCACCTCCTTACAGTGTCTTAATCAGAATACTTTCATGGGGAAGAAGATATCTGCTAGGAAAAAGCCACAGATGGTGATGGGAATAACCCTCAGTCCTGATAACTCTAACTCCTTCTCTGTTTGTCTCAGGTGCGTTGCACTCACGAATCTTCAAGACGCCTAGAAGAGAAGAGTACTGGCTCTATTTAAGAAAGCCTGAACAAAGCCCGGAACACACATCTTTTAGTACTTGGGCCAAAGTTTGTGTGAATTTAGAAAGTTTTCAATGGACAAGAAAAGAAATGTAACAGTGTTTAATGAATACGGACTTTTATGAGCTTGTAAAACTGAACTTTTGAGGCAGGAGCAAGTATGAGGGCACTGGAGCCAGACAGCTGGAGGAAAATGGTACAAGAGCAAAATGAGATAAGGGGAACATGAAATAGGAGGAAGGGAAAAAAGGAGAGAACCGTGACAGAGGGCAGAGGATAGAAGTGGCGCAGAGGACAGATTGCTCAGAATCATTTGGAAACAGCCTACCTAAAGCAGACATGAGACATATCTGTGATTTAGGATGGTGACTTGGGAGTGGAGTCCTGTGAGGCAGCAGGCATTAGCTAGGGGAAGCCACACTTTTGGCATGTTTAGCAACCTAAAGGACATGGAGGACCTCAGGGGTTTAGGGGCTGGAACTACAGAATGCCCTGCCCAATGTGCTCCAGAAAGGCACGTCCCTCTCTCAGGAGAGTTCAGAATTGCCTCCACATCTCAGCCAGAATGAGAGAGGGCCAAACAAGAGCCACAGCATTTAGTCTAGACTTTAAGAGAAGTGAAAGCATGGCTGATGTTCCACCCTGAGGAGTAATAAGAACCTTTTAAAGTTAGATGAGAAAACTATTAGCAGGTCTGCTGGAAGGAGCTGCCCGGCTGGCACTGAGATGCAAGCATGGACCGAGGATCATCTGGAATATGGAGAAGCTTCGGCCACCTGCCCCTCCCATGTGCCATCTGCTTCAGAGCCTGGGGCCTGTGCTGGAAGATGCTGCTGCATGCTGGAGGCTGGGGAGCACCCACACACACATTCGCACACACACACACACACACGCACACACACTCATGCATACACACTTTACCTTTGCACACCCTTCTGATGTCCTTTGTCATTCATATTTGAGAAAGAATTGTTCTAAACTAATATTATCACAGAAAACAGTGAGTGGAGTGAGAGAGAATCTAGGGAGATATAGTTATTGGCTTGTCATCTGGATTTGACGATCTCATAGTTTCTCATGATTATTTCCAGAGTTTCTACTTGGGAAAAATGTATTAGCGGAGGAGTGAAAACCCCTGCTACCACCACCACTGCACCTTTCCCCACTGCATTCTCTCGCCATGAGACAAATCAGCCACAGTGTAGACATGCACCCTTATCTCTGGTGTCTTCATCTGAGTAAGGTAGATGGGTTCATAGCTAATGGATGACCAATGCAATGTTTTGTGTATTTTAAGAATCACATCTTTTTGGCATTTGTTTTTCAAAACATGTTTGAGTTCCAATCTATGTCAACCCATGTGGATCTGATTCACTTATAAGTGTCAATTCGAATTGCACTACATGAAGTCAACAAATTTTTCAACCCACTCAATGACCAGCAGGCATTAAATTGCTTCCAGTGTCTATGATGACAACAATGATGAAATAGGTATTTTTAGACATGTCGCATACAATGTGTTACTTTTTGTAGGATATATACTAGGTAATAAGGTGTCTAGTGATGGGAAATGTGCACTCTTGTCTTCATTAGAGACTGCAAAACTGTTCAGAGTATGTGGTGCCTTAGTTTCCCTGAGCTACATCAACATGTGCTCTCCCTTAGATGGAGGCAATAATGTTTCCATATGTGTTGTCTCCCTCCCAGAAACCCAGGGATTAGTGACCAGAAGACTAATAAACAGACCAGTGTGTATCGTCTTGGATCATGGCAGGGTAATGTTTCAGAAACCTATATTCTACTGTCCTTTTTTCCAGTGAACCACTATGACCTTAGGCCAAGTAATATTTCCAAGTCTATCCCTATCAGTACAATGAGGACATGAGTACTATCACCTACTAGCCAAGTTGCTATTAGAATAAGAGGAATTGGTGCCCACATTGTACCTGGCCAAAGTCTGGTGTCTAAGGGATAATAAATAATTATCATTATTTAAATTTGCTGCCCTGTGTAGAATCCAAGGTGCTCTTGGAGTGGCTCAAGAGACTCAAACTTGAACAGATTTCGAGAAACTAACAACGAAACATTATTAGGTCATTATCCACTTTTCCCCATAAGATCAAGTTTCATTAAAGGGTAAAGGAAAATATCATACGCATAAGAGCCTGCACAACATGGACAAGAACTACAGTGTGCCTTGTTGAATTTCTGCCCTACGACAATGTGTGGGCTCTTTCTTTATGCCTTACTTTTGCCCTTAGAAGAAAAAGAAGTTGAAAGAACATCATAGGATTTATTTTAAAAAATACCCCAAGAAACCCAGAGTGACAAAAACGTATCTAAAAAGCAACACCTACTGCCTTGTATTAAGCTTCAGGAGGTCTCTGATTGCCCAGTATGAACCTGGCTCAGGATCCCACCCCAAGGCAGCATATTTCTCTAGAGGCTGCAAGAATACAAACCTCAAAAGGCTCTCTCTAGGATACTAGAAGAGGATGCCAGCACTGAAACATGAGTGGGAGTGAACCCAAGGAGGAGAAATACTGACAGTGAGAGAAATTCAGCAAGTAGTGGCTGAGAATACTCGCAAACTGATTTCCTATGCTGAGATCCAAATAAGGAGTCCTGCAGAGCACTTCTCCCCCTAAAGAACTGGTAGTGGATCACCTGAGCTGATAATACACCCTCCTCTTACCTTTTCAAGAAAGAAAAGCACACAAAGTAGAGGCCCAGAAGGGCAGGGGATCTGATCAGGGGACAAATATAGGATGTCAGTTTACTTGGTCATTAATAAAAGTATTGGAGGAGATGAGTACAGCAATGTTGTGTTTAAGAACAAGAGAACAGAGGGGTTGGTAAGATAGCTCAGCAGACTAAAACACCTGCTTGGGCAAGCGCAGGGACAGCAGTTCAATCCCCAGCACCACATGCCATGCCAGCCCCACTTCCAGAGTGGGATGATCTGGCATACTTATAATCCTAGCTCTAGGGAAGCTGAAAAGAGGAGACAGAGATAGAGACAGACAGAGACAGACAGAGAGAGAGGAGGGAGGAAGTGAGGGAGGGAGAAAGAGAGAGAGAGAGAGAGAGAGAGAGAGAGAGAGAGAGAGAGAGAGAGAGAGAGAGAGAGAGAGAGAGGGAGAGAGATCCTACTTGCATGTCACAGACTCGAGGGGGACTGACATGCCTTCCTGTCTAATATAGGGGAATTTAACTCTGAGTGAAGATACTGAGGAGAAAGATCAAAAACATTTCAGGTACTATGCCTTTTTTTGCCACCCTCATCTCTCTAAATCAAGTAGGATAAAAGCCTCTGAACCTAAAATTATAAGACCAATTAGCAGGATGGATGGTGAGACATTATGGGAGCAATGTTCCCTGTTCAGTAAAATCTCGTTAATTTAAATCCCATTTGATAAGTTGAACATAAGCCAGGATGAATTTGCAATATGGTGCAGTTGTGAGGATGAAGAACTCAAAGAAGAACAGCCCATTGGTTAATTCCCCTAAGCCTCAGTCTCCTCACATATAAAATGGGGATTGTAAGAATATTTCCTGAATTATTAGGCATAGTGTGATGTTGGATTGAACAGAGACTGCTAGAAAATTAGCATAATCCTCAGCATGTAGCTAGTGTTTAGGAAACCGAAGATTGTGCCTTTATTTTTGGTAGTCAATGGAATAACTCAAGTGACAGAACTGTAGAATTCCCGAACCCCACCTGATCTTGAAGATCATAAGGACAGGCAGGCACTCAGGACAAGTGATGTCTGCAAGGTCACCCACTGTCCTAATCTCATCAAGGAAATTACCACTAATGAGTCACAGGGTGTTAATACTTTATGGACAAAAGAAAGCTGTCAGTAGAGAGCACTCGTGACTTTACAAGCACAGCTATGTATGTACAGTGTTCAACTTGATGCACTTGATAAACAGTTCAAGATATCAAGCACGTGAAAGATATAAAGCTGCTTTAAAACTGACCTTGAAAGGAAAGCAGGGAGATAGAATAAGCACTTGCCTGGCAAGCGCAGGGTCCTGAGTTCAATCCCTGGTACTGCCAAAAAAAAAAAAAAAAAAGGAAAACAAAAACAAATGCAGACTTTCAAACTGGCTGATGGAATTATCTTCCCTTCCACAGATTTTCTGTAGTAGCGTTTGACTACTATACAGGTTTTCTGGCTTATAGAAGTAGTAAATTAACTGCAGTTTTTAAAAAAATCACATTTACTTATGTTTATTTTTTATTTTTATTTTTACTTTTTTTGGTGGAACTGGGGATTGAACTCAGGTCCTTGCACTTGCCAGGCAAGCACATATTCTACTAAGGTATATTCCAGCCCCTATTTATTTTTAATGTATTTGGTTGTTGCAGTGTCTCACTATGCAGCTCAGACTCATAGTGATCCTCCTATTTTCACCCTTCCTAGCGCTGAGATTATAGGCATGTGCCATTATGCCCAGACTCTGTGGCCAGCTCAGCTCAGGGACAGAGCTGGCATAGCATGCGATGTCGAGGATTGAACTGGAGCCCTTGAGCATGCCTAAACTTGTCTAAGCAGGTACTTTAGTCCATTGAGCTATTTTGCCAGCCTCAAAACAAACAAACAAAAGCCCTTACTTTTAAAGAAGGGCAGCTTGCCTGGCATGGTGGATCGTGCCTATAATACCAGCACTTGGGAAGCAAAGGCAGAAGGATCATTGGGAGTTCAAGGCCAGTTGTGCTACAAAACGAGCTCAAGGCAAGCCTAAATTGAAGAGCGAGAACTCTGTCTCAAACAGTCAAAAAAACAATAATAAAATAAATAAAAAGGACAGCTTATCAAAGAAATGAGCTAGATAAGCAAAGGTTGGAAAGAAAGGTTAGACATGGATCCAGGAGGGCCTTGTGAAAAACATGCAAAATACAAGGGTCACAGGAAGCTGAAGTCCTTGTGGAAGTTTTATTCTACTGTTTCCTTGTGGAGTGTGATTCCTCCTCAATACCCACCTCCAGATCAATGCAATGCACTTTTTTTTCCCCAGTTCTATGGATTTATCCCAGTGCCTTCACACCACAGTGCATCCTAGTCCTTTCTTTTCATTCTGCTCCTCTCCTTTTCTGTTATGCAGGCTATGTTTGAACTTGTGAGCCTTCTACTTCAGGCCCCCAGTGCTGGGATTACAAATGTGGGACACCACCCCTGGCTTCAATGCAATTACTTGTAAAAACATAAAATTATGTGATATTTGACTGCTGCTCATGCTGTTTGACTGGCTTAAGGACCCCTTGTATTTATTTTCCATGGTCATTTCTAGTCATTCTTCCTGGGCATATAAGGTGCAGTACATATGTCACAGGTACACAAGGTGTTGGGATTTAAATCGAACTGAGCAATAAGGTGGATAACTTGTGGATGTTTCTACTTTAACTAAAAAATGCAATTTATTTTTCATTTGGTTCCTACATTCCTTCCCTCCCTCTCCATTTCTTATGAGGGATCTAAAACAAACTGGCATTGCTTAATCTGGCTAGCAAAGGACAACTCATGTTGTCCTGAAAGTGGGATTGAAGCATCATCCTTTTTTCAGCTCATTACCTTATGTATTCTTTCACATTGACCCACAAAAACACAAACCAAATGCAAGGGCCACCTGCATCCCTTTTTTCCTGTGCTGACATCTGCATACTGGACATCTGGGCCCTCATCTTACTGGCTTTGATCTGCACAGAGCTGCCAATGCCTGAGAACTCAGCTGTGCTGGTGTCTTCACTCCTTCCAGGGCTTCTGTGGCCACCAAGAAAAGGAAAACAAATGCAGCTGATGAGCTGGAAAAATAGCACACTTGTGAGAATCAGCAGAGAGAGTAGCTGTTTCCTATTCTTAGAAGAAGCAGAGAAAAGAGATCAAGGAGATGCAATACTTACCACCCCCAAAATATTCAGAACACAGCTAACAGCAATGTAATTTTATTTCTCTCCTTCTCCCTTTTCAATGAATTCAGCCTTCATAGGATCTGACTTCAGACAACCAATGCAGTTAATCCTGAACTACATAACAGAAATTGCAGCCTCCACTTTTCTGAGGTAAAAATCGGTGTATCTTCAGAGCCACAAGTTGATGAATGAAAACATCATGATGTCAAGGGAAAAGAGCAGTCTTTTTTATTCAGCCAATAGGTATGTGCCTGCTGTAACAGATTCTATAGCCCTTGGTCTTTCTGGCATCTTTCTTTCCATGAATGAATTGTATACCCTAAATTTCTATTGTCTCCTTAATATCCAAAGGGGCTACAACATTGCTGGATTATGAATGGACTAGCCTGAGAGGCAAAGCCTAGAAGAAATACAAATATCAACCTGGTGTCTTGGCAGTTACTTGACTTTTGGGATAACACTCCAGATCAGACCAACTCATACTCAGAGATTTTAGTAACCTTAGTTATTTTATATACTAGTTTCCCAGGACTGAGATAAATATCACAAAGTAGTAGCTAAAACATAGAGATTTATTCTTTTACAGTTTTGGAACCAGTCAATTTAAAACTCAAGGTATCAGCTGTGTGGGTTTCTTCCAGAAGCTCTCAGAGAAAATTTGGGCTTTAGCCTTTTTTCTGGCTTCTGGTGACCACCAGCTAACTTTTCAGTCCTTGACTTAAAAATCATCCATCTAACCTGTGTCTCTATGTCCATCTGTCTTTGCTTCTAAGGACAAATCTGTTGCCTAGATTGCTCATATTTCTGTATGTATGTATGTATGTTATCTTTGTATTATTTATGGCCCCAGAAACATAAGATATTGGTACATCGAATAAAACAGTGGACAGCCACTACTATGTCAAGTTGCCAGTAAGAAATTAGCTCAGAGGAATCAGTGATCAGATACCAAGTGGACAGTGACAAATCCTAGGAACCACTCATAAACATACCTTACCCAACAATTCCCTTAACTTCATAATTTACCATTTTGTTCAGATACTCTTTCCTCACACTGGTATAGAATTTACAAATTTCAGAAATGACCAATGGTAGTTTGAAAACAGGAGGATCACTGAGTCTGATCTGCATAGTAAGACCCTGTACCAAATACATAACTATAAAGTTAAGGGAATCTTGAATTTAGGGCCCATTTAAACTTTAGATAATCTCATTTTGAGATCCTTAGTTAATATAACAGGACCCTTCTTTCAAATAAGATCATACTCATAGGCTGTAGGTAGACACACCTATTAGGAAGCCATCACTGAATATAATGTAATGCAAATCTGCTCTCCTACCTACAAGTATTGATATCTTAATTCTCCTTCAGCTGCTCCCAATTCCTACACTCCCTGTTCTCAGAATTTGGTCAGGCTTACCTAGGCTTCAAGGGTTGGTGTGCAGGGCAGACCACAACAATCAACAGACTACCCAAGTAATTCATAGACCACATCTAGAAACACTAGGGATAAAAGGGTTATTTTGTTGTTGTTTGGGTTTTGTTGTTGTTGTTGTTGAGCTGATACTGCTGCCCTCACAGCTCACATAGGGTATCAGGTGGTAAACTAGGAAGGATTCCCAAACTGCCATAGCTATCTTGAGGCTACGATGCCCCCACTCTTGGAGTCTCCACAGCGCAGTGCAACACAGCTGAAAACCAACAGAAAGACACAGTCAAAGAAAAGACAAATAGCCCAGAGGAAGAGTTTCACTTCAATTTTAAGTATTACCCTATCACAGAGACCAAGTGAGATACAGCCTTGGGAGATAGGCTTGGCCAAGAAGAGAGCTAAACTGGGACCATGTGGGTTTCCTTGGGAGCCTGGGGTGGAAGCGACAAGTTCAGTGCACCTGTATTCCACTGTAGGAGGCCAGGTTTGGAGAGTAAAAGCAACAGAGGCAGAAGTCAAAGACACTTAGCCTAATGATGTCTTGGAGCTCTGTCACTTGGTTTTCACTACTAGTACCTCTACATAAACTAGTGGTCTGAAGAACTATAGGCCAATATAGAGATGGCCTAATTGCTTAACTAAAAGTACAGTGCTCTTCTTTTTGGTTAAGGTGTGTTCATGGGTGATTCCTTGGGTTTGTCACTATCCACTTGATATTTGATAACTGATGCTACTGAGCCTATTTCTAGCTACTTGACATAGTAGTGACTGTCAGTTGTTTTACTCTGTATACCAAAATCTGATGTTTCTGGGGCCATAAATAATAGAAATAGAATATACATACACACAGGAACGTGAGAAATCTAGGCAACATTAAGAGTCTCACCATCTCTCAGCTCTTCTATGGGACACCAAATAGGGCACAAATCAAGCAGAAAACAAATAGAACAAAATTCTTTGAAAAGATTTTCAAAATCAAAGATGAGTTTATAGGTCTGATCAAATAGCTCTTTAGTAGATTAAAGTGCCTGTAAACAGGCTCAGGGCCCAGGGTTTCAATCACTGGGCCTGCGGTGCTGGCCTTTCCCCCAGGATGCACTGAGAGCTGAGATGGCAATTAAGACTGGGTGTAGTCTTAACCCATTACACACTTGTAATCCCAGCCCTTGGCAGGCTGTAAACAGGCGGATCACTATGAGTCCGATCTAATAGTGAGACCCTGAACACCCTGTAGACCCTTCCTTAAAATACAAAAAAAAAAAAAAAGAATTTGTAAGGAAAATAGGGCCAAAGTTCACAGAGATATCATGCAAAAATATCTAAAATGAATATGGAGGAAATGAGTAAAATTTGGAACAGTTGACCAAGTCATTTCAAACCATGAATTTATCAAAGATCTAGAATACTGAAAAGATATGAGATATAAATATTTGAAAAACACTGTATAGAACTTACAACCTTCAGAAATTTTCAGTGTAAAGACAGAGTATCTGAAACTGAGATTAAATGGTAAACTACTAAGTAAAGGAAAGCCTTTCACACAGACACATAGATACAGACACACACACACACACACACACACACACACACACATTGACCAAGAAAAGGCCATCCAGCATCTACTACATGATACTAAAATCACCAACCTAAGGCTAATTAGAGTTAGATAAAAGCTAGATGATAATGTAAATGGAATTATTAATATATTTACAGAATTATAGCAGAACATTTTCCAGATATAAGAAGAGCTTTCCACATGCAAGTGAGAAAGTCTTTCAGAGCATTAAAAATATGCATAATGAAAGTGAAAGCTCAATAAGACATATGCTTATTAAATTGCCAAATATCCCACAAAAATTACTTTAAAAGCAGAAAAAGACAAAATAAATTTACATATCAAGATAAACCCATTAGAAGCACAACTGACTTCTGAACATGAACCATAAAGGGCAGAAAAGTTTGGAGTAAAATATTTCAAGCCCTAAAAGGAAACAACTTATGGCCTGAATTAATTTACCTACCAAAACTTTCCTACAAAAATAGATGGAGAGGCCAGCCAGTAAGTCAGCAAACTCAAGCACCTGCTTAAGCAGACACAGTTACTGCACTTTGATTCCTGGAGTGCAGTGCCAGACGGGTACACTGAGGTGGAGATTGAGGCTGAGGATGGTATCACATGCCTATTATCCCAGAGTTTGGGAGGCTGAAGAAAGGAGGATCACTACAAGTCTGATCTGGGTAGTGAGACTCTGTAGATGCTTTACTAAATACACTAAAAGAAAAATAGGTGCAGAAATAAGATAATTTCATAAAAAACTATTTCAAGACATATATAATAATACAAGTAGTGCTGCAGAAAGTGTTCAAGAATATCTGAGACAGTAACAACAAAATCTGAATGGACAATAACCACCAAAAATGACAGGAGAAAGAGTTACCAACTGAGAGAGAATTCAATGATAATAAATAATTTTCACATCTCAGCAATATCTCTCAATATTAGTCAGCTCAACACTCTAATTAAAAGACACAGATTGTCAGATTGCATTAAAAAATTAAAAAACAGAATCCAATAGTCTGTAGCATTCAAGAAAATCATCTAACCAAAAAGATGAATCAAAGAATTGAAGCTAACATAGGTAAAAATACTTGAGGTCATAGATATAGAAAAAGAGTTCTTCAACAGAATTCCAATTGCACAAGAAATGACAGCAAGAGCCAAAAATAGATGTGGCACACTCAGCTCATAGCCCTTGATGAGCTTCCTTTGGACAGGTAGTGATATTGAATGTGACTACTTCTGTTACAGAATAATATCATTAAGCTTCTCTTCTGGATGTTTAACAACTAAAATTTACAGGCCAAAAATTAGAGATAGATGGGCTAAAAGAATAACAAATATTTTGACTCTGGTCCTTCAAGATCAGTGAGGACTCAGGACATAAGGAAACCTCTACGTCCTATAACTAAGTGATATCTCAAAATTTTTTTTGTACTTTTTATTATTATTTTTAAAGAATACATAATAGTGATAGAAGAAAACAGCATTATACATGACACGAGATTTCACTAATCAAAGTAATAGGAATCCAACAACAGTTACTGTATTACATGATGCTACGTGCAAATTAGTTTTTCAGATTACCAGATACAAACGTATATATTTTATTTAAAAAGAATACCTAAGAAGTGATAAGAAATTCAAGAGAGGAAAAAAAATCAGAGTAGAAACAAAAATTGTAAGCATTAACTGCTCCTTTCTTTCTTCTTTTTTGTATTCATATAGTAAGAATTCTCAGAGTAAAAAGCAAATTAGTCAAGTAATGGCCATGATACATCCAGATAGCTGATATTGCTAAAAGATCCACAAGGTGCTGTACATGGTTTGAGGGTAACTACTGAGGGGGATTTGACTGACTTTGTCAGATAGCAAGAGCTACATTTTTAGTTATATAGGTCTTGCTTTAACTTCATCTTAACCATCCAGCAGAAAAGTATAACCGCAAGTTATAAAAAATAATAAAGCTATGCTAATATGCTGAGCTATAAAAAGGCTCAAGTCAACAACTTCTGACAATAGCTAGCTGTGCTGATAACTCAATACTATTATGGACTATTGGACTATTTTGGGTTATTTTGCTGAATTCAAGTACCTGCAATCTCTGGTCTGGCATCAAGTATGAAAAAGTCCTTTAAAGACTTCTCCAAATACAGTTTCTCTAACTGCAATGGAACACACATCTCTGGCAAAATGAAACAAAAAAAGGAGGATATAAATAAAGGACTGTTTTGTTGTGAAAAAAATATATGTATGTATATTCAAGATAGTCATGATAATAGTTACTTTCTCTTAATTCATTGAGAAAAAATGTTTGTACTAACATTGCTTAGAGAAGATATTATGTTTGCATCTTGTCCTCTGCATAACTAATATGAAGATAACAATATGAAACGTATTAATTATTATAACTGTACTACTAACTTGTTTTGAAACTGTTTTACTGCTATTCTATTTTTTTCTCATTAAAATGAATTTGAAAAAGAAATAAAAATAGGATTATGTCAAATCAAAAAAATTCTACACAACAAATAAATCATTTAATAGACAACCTCTAGAATGGGAAATCATTGCCGCTTTTTCCACAGACATAGGAATAATATCTAGAATACATAAAGAGCTAAAAATAAATTGACTACCTAAAACAAAAGATCCAGTTAAGAATTAAGCTGGTGAGATGAATAGATGCTTCTCAGAGGAAGGAATACAGCTGGCAGACCAATATGTGAAAAATCCTCAATGTTTCTGGCCACTAGAAAAATGCAAATGAAAATAATGGTAAAATTTCATCTCATACCCAAAAGAACAAAAATCATCAATAAATCAAAAGTATCAAATATTGGTATGCCTTCGACAAAAAGAAAACCTTGTACATTATTTGCCATATAAACTTATACAACCATTATGGAAATCCATATGGAAATTCCTGAAAGAACTAAAATTACAAATCCCATATAGCACAGCTATCCCCCTTCTAATTATCTTCCCTAAAGGACTAAAGACATCATAGTACAGTGATGCACACATAACAATGCTCACAGCAGCACAATTTACAGTAGCAAATTGCTGGTGTCCCCTATCCACCAAACATGCTTGGATAAATAAAATGTGGTATCTATGCATGGTGGAATTTTACTTTGCTATAGAGAAAGACATTTATAGAAAGATAGATGCACCTGAAAAGTAAATATTAAGTGAAATAAATCTTACACCAAGCTTGTATAGCATATAGTATCTCTCATTTGCAAAATCCTAAGTACAAAGAATATAATAAAAGATGGACAGGAGACACAGCAGAGGGTGGGACAGAATAGGAAGAGGATTAGACGTCCCTGAGATGACTGCAAACTGCATATACCTCCAATGAGCCCTCATAAAAAGTTCTTTGGTTTCTTTTGTTTTTCTATCTTGGATTTGATAGGCTTGGAGTTGTTGGGGATGATTACAGAGAAGATATACCCTGGGAAGAATACAACTCTCAAGAGAAGACTCCAGATGTGAGAGAGCCCAGAATCTTCTTGACTCTACTAAATCCTGAAAGCACTCTGAGATTTCAGGTATGTACTCCACTTCACACCTCTTTTGGTATCACCAAACATCATTTGCAAGTAGTAAAAAAGCTGATGACTGCATTATCATTCATTCCATGAGTATGTCACTCTTAATCATGAGCCACTCAGGGTTCCAGTCACTGAGAATACAATGATGAGCATGAAAGACACAGTCCTTGACTTCAAAGAATTTATGGTCCTTTGGGGATTGTTCAGAAATTATCATGGGATTTGTTATCATGGGATTTCTGCAGAAGCTAGGAGAGAAACCAACCACATAAAGTTCAATCTCAGTAGCATACACCATGGGATTCTAAGGTCTTTCTCATTAATTTGCAAACTTTTGAAACAGTGTCACCACCCTCAGTGCTCCAGGGAAAGACAAAGGTGTAGGAATGAATGGTAGACGGGGAAGATGTATTGCAGGCTGGCTGGCTCAGTACAGCAAGGGGGGAGCCTGATTTCTGCCCAGGGTATTTTTAGCTTTCTATTCTTAGTGATGATTGCTGCATCCTGGTCAGCTCACTACTTGCAGATGAGAAAAGAACAGAAACAATGAGAGAATAGACACCCAGGGACACCAGGAGCGGAGTGGATATTTTCTAAGAAAATCTATGACAATCCCTGTACCAGACAACCTTTCTAGACAGATTCAGTGCAGAGAACTGGTCAAATTCTCTTAACATGTAATTGTTATAAGTTACAATCATGCATATTTAAAACATGCCCATCGTTTGTAACTTATATGTTGTTATCTTTTTTATGTATTTAGTACAGAGTCTACAGACCACAAGGTCTCACTACATAGATCAGACTTGTAGTGATTCTTCTGTTTTCAGCCTCTAAAATGATGGGATTATAGGCATGGGCCACCACACCTAGTTTCAATCTCTGCCTCAGCACAACCCAGGAGCAGGGCCAGAATGGCCTATGGGGATTGAACTCTGGCCCTTGCACTCTGCCTAAGAAAGTTCTTTAGGCTGCTGAACTACATAGCTGGCTCCTGTAAGTTATATTTTAGACTATATGAAGATTGCAACTCTAGGGGATGTTAGTTTTAGTTTTTGGTACACAGTGTCTAAATTGGTTACTTTAGTAAATTCAGTACTACATAAAGTGTTACCTAAGTTTTTTTCTTTAGGAGCTAAGAGGCCACATAGTATCTTTTTCATTCTCTTTCCTGGCGAAAGTGCAGGCACCAGACTGGATTTACCAGTCAGACTACCAATAAAATTGATGACCTGTGCATGGATTCTGGGAGAAGGCAAAGGCATTCTCCAGTGGGTGATAAATGGGGGTGCTGTACTCATACAGGTATTGTATAAGATAGCTGCTTGCAATAGCAGAAAAGGTGGCATCTGAGGCCCAACAATGGTAACATCTAGACCAAATCTACTGTGATTTTAGTTGATACTGTTGGCCGCATGGCCTGAGCCTGTTTCTTCAACCTTTACAGTGAAATTCCTTTCAGTTCAATGAGACAGTTGATTTCTCCTGTTTGCAATGAAGAACTCTGGTTTCCTCCTCTCTGGCATTTGAAGTAGTCAATAAATAGTCTTTTCTGTCCATCACTCACTATTCTTGGCATCCACACCCATGGATTCAACCAAGCATGGGTTGAAAATTGTAAGCTTAGGCGAACATTTTTTGTCCTTGGCAGTTTCCTCTAAGAACAACTTTCAAGGCATTTAAATCGGGTTAGGTGTTATCAGTAATCTACAGATGACTTAAGGTACATGGGAGGGTATATATGAGTTATACACAAATAGTATGCCATTTTGTATAAAGAATTAGATCCTGCACAGATTTCCTTGTTTGCAGCCAGAGTCTGATATCTAATTCCCTGCAATTACCAAGAGACAATGGTATTTTTATATATTATTCTGTTTGACATCTACCCAACCATATTTTTTCCAGTGAGTACAAACTATTTTTCTCTCTCCCAACATATTGGACATGAAGCCTGGAGGAGGTAAGGGCCTGAAAGAGAGTTGTTGGGGACAACTAACAGTTTCCCACATTCTAGCAGGGTTTACACACTGCTGCTTATGAAAACAGCTAGTAAGAACAATCAGGACAGCTCTTATTTCTGACCTGAATGCTCACTGAGGAAGTTGCAAAATAAGTTTATAATAGACCTTCAGTCCTGCTGGATTCTACTGCAGCCAGACTGACTGCTGTCTTTAGATGGATTCTATACTTTGCAGCTTGGCAGCCTTACGTCTTACAACTTGATCTCTTCGTTCAATCAACTTACTCACCTGACCGCTCACATACACTATTCAACTTTCAGTGAATAGAAAAAACAAAAACAATCATCATTTACATCTCAGAACTCCAAAAGTGGAAAAAGAAATACTGGGACAACAGGACTTAAGCCACCCCCCACAGCCCCCCCCCCAAGTACAATTAAAGACTTAAGAACTCAAGATGTTATTTATTTATTTATTTATTGTATTTTTTAGGGAAGGGTCTACAGGGTGTTCAGGGTCTCAGTACTAGATTGGACTCCTAGTGATATGCCTGCTTACAGCCTCCCAAGAGTGGGATTTCAGGCGCGAGCCACCACATCCAGTCTCAGTGCCAGCTCAGCACACCCCTGGGGTGGGGCCAGCACTGCTGGCCCGGGGATCAAAATCCTAGCACCTAAGCCTGCTTGCAGGAGCTTTAATCCACTGAGCTATTTGGCCAGCCAAAAACTCAAGATTTTAGCCAGTGGGTAAGAGTCTGACAAGGTATACAGGTTAAGGATAAGGGAACAAAACTTCTTTACTTTAGATCCATGCTTTACTTCTTATTTGCTATCCTAAAGTCCTTTTCAAAATAACATTCAAATGAAACATGCAATGTACTTTCATTTTTTCCAATCAAATTTCATTATCAAGTCACAACAGTTTTAAAGGTTATGGCTAACTTAGTGAAAAGGTCAGGGAAAAGATAAGCAGGATGGATGCATTCTACTAGGTTCCCAAATGCACTCATTGTTGGGGATATATGGCTACTACTTTGAATTTTCTTGAAATATTCCAAGGTATACTTAATTTTTTTTTTTTACAAAAGTACATTTTTGTAAGAATATCCACTGCTACACTCCTACAAAACCCAGATATGGATCATTTAGAGTAACTGAAAGTCAAACGTGGGCATCTATTATCCAGGGCAGAGACATCCTGGCTGTGGGAGAATTTCTGGCAGACTCAGAACTTACAGAAAATTTCCACTGCCAGTCTCTAGGGAGAACAGAGCTCAGCGTGCTATTTGGTGGAGGTAAGAAGGCAATGATGTGGAATAAGTGTGTCCAGAGCCTGGGATCAGAAGCACACATCTCCCCCAGGAAATGTGGAGGCAATGAGGCATGGCACAGCTGACAGGGTAACATTCTGGGGGTGGGAGAATAAATATAGCCAGCTAGCTATATCCATAAGGGAAAGGTGATCAACTCAGATGCACAATAGCAAGATGAAGTCATCAAGTATCTCCAGGAGGCAGACAGCTGAAGCAAATGTCTCAGGTAGTCCAGATATGAGAGAGAGAAAAAAAGAAAGACACAGAGACACTTTGCTGAAATGTGAAAAACAGAAATATTGTTCCATAACGAAATAATCTGTCTGATTTTTGGAATCATGGCAATCCTCTTAATTTATCTTTCATTTATCCAGTAAGAAAAGCAGCAAGGCAAGTCAAAAAGTAATAGACATTGCTAATGGGCACTGGCTTCACAAAGGCTTTATGATGTAGGACATTAGGGAAGTCATGCTCCATGCAAAGGGCTGTGCCATGGCTAGCACATGGAAGGCCTTTGGCATAAAAGTATTGTAGATAGATGCTCTAAGTTTTAAAATAGGCTAAAAATACAGATGCTGTAGACATATTTCCAGTTTTTGAACTTGATTCCCTTCCTTTATTGGATTAAATGTACCATTGTTAAATTCTTATCATTTTGTTTAGTAACATTCTGCATCATTTCTAATGATTTTTTTACTTGTTTCATTCTCTTTAAAAAATAAAATTTTAAAAAGTGAAAAATATATTAACTGAATTAAACACATTTGTGTACTCTGATTTTCCCCCATAGGCTGCCCCCTTGTCACTCCTGAATCACTCATTTCTGGATCCCACCCACAGCACGAGAGCCACTTACAAGTCAGTGTAATGTAACTGTGCCTGTCCTTCTGTGAAGAGAACAATTATCATTTTTAGATCAGGCCCTTAAAGAGACATTGACAAAGGCAAGGAAATTAAAGACTAGTTTTACTGACAAGCCTAGGTGCACTGGGAAGTGGAGTGTGTTGCTAAAATACTTTTAAAAAATACCTTGAGATGAATCATGAGACATTCAGTGTGTTGAGATATTTACACAAAAGCCTGGGGTTCATTGAGGCTTGCAGGCATGAAACAAGGATAGAATCTGGTGGCAGCGCACTATGCAGGAAAGTTACCAGAAGCACAGAGAAAGAACAGTGGTGCTTTGCTGGCCTACAGCACCCCAGGCAGCCACCGCGCAGGGAGTACAGAATGAGCTACATAGCAGTGTTATCCTTAGTTTGCTTTCCTTGTTGTTTTATCTCATGATGACCACCCTAAGAAACAGCTGATTTGACTTATAGACAGTTTCTCCAGATAACTCTAGATTTCGTGGTTTCCAGTATCTTCTAGGAAATTCTACTCCAGACATATGTGTCCTGGCTACTCACAGTGTCCTCTTGACTTCCCAAGTGTCTTGGGAACACAAAGGGGGCATGTCAGGGACATGGAACTAAAGGCCAGTTTTTCTCCGGTAGCATACAATAGTGAAGGGACCTGAAACTATATTCACTGGGAAATAGCTCTGGAAACAGATGCGGCAGTGATATACAGTGGTCCATCGTTTACCTGGCACTTTCACGTCTACAGCCTTGGATTTCACAATATGTTCTGTAATTAGACTGAAGGATGTTATTACTACCATGAAAAGAGGAAGAAAAAAAGAAAGGAAAGAAGGAGCCTGATAAAGAATATGAAGATCACTTAGAGGTTCTATGCTTGCCAATACCCTCATAAAAATAAGCAGAAGAATGACTCATCAGTTTATGGGAAACGGAGATATTTCACGTTGAGTCTCATTTATAGAAAGTGCAATAAAACTAGACAATATTTCTTTTTAAAAAATAGTTCAACAAAAGAATGAAAACCTGATATAGTAAAAGGAAGAGCATAGTGTAAGATCTTTATTGCTCAGAAATTTTACTTAGCCTTCAAAGAATGAATCTTGACATCCACATCAATTTCATAGGAAGGATGCATCATTTTTATCTTTAACTTTAAACTATGGAAAGAAAAGTACAGGACAGTGTTTTAGATCAATATTAGGAAGGCTTTTTTCAACATGGAGCACCATTTGCATAAAGGGAAGTGCAGCATCAGAAGGCTGGGTGCTGGGCTTCAGAGCCAGCACGGCTGCCACCTTAGCCAGGCAAGGCTCCTGAGTCTTTTTCTTTTTCTGAAAATCAGTATAATATAGCATGGGTGGAAAAAGGGACCTGGATGTTAATAAATTTACAAGTTGTCAAGCCTTTCATAGACATATACATAAAGTGAGGTGGGCGAAGGTGATTGGAAAATTCACAAATACATATAGAAAATTTTTTTATTTCTAAATTTCTGTGTAAAACATGTGAAATTGTTTTTTAACATTCTATAGGGATTTAAATTTTAGAGTATACTTGGTTGTTGGAAAATAGCATCTACACTCGCTATTGTGAGATTCAAAGATTTTATATCAGGTGATCCAAGCCCATTCGGCTGACCTGATCATATTTCATCAGCCACAGCCTGGATCCTGGGCACTTCTGGTCTCTGAAGTGGGAGACAGTGCATGTGAGCTGCGGAGTGCCTGTTGCTAAGCATGCTGGTACTTCTCCCATGGAATCCCACATATGTTTCTTCATATAACCTTACAGAAATGCGCCATGGACCCTG
This sequence comes from Ctenomys sociabilis, assembly GCA_004027165.1. NCBI lineage: Eukaryota > Metazoa > Chordata > Mammalia > Rodentia > Ctenomyidae > Ctenomys > Ctenomys sociabilis. Next base: position 10,572 of record PVKA01017715.1, on the reverse strand, counting down.
CTTTTCTAGTCTTCTATCTGTTCTCCTCCCAGATATTTCTGATCTCAGAAAAGTTCATGTCTGATCTCCCAAAGTTGTACACTGTTCTATTCTAGAATGAATGAATGAATGCTCCCAGAGCCAACTTATCAGAATTTTTTTTTTTTTTTTTTTTCAGAACCGGGGATTGAACTCAGGCTCTTGATCTTGTCAGGGAAGCACTTATACCACTGAGCCATCTCCCCAAACCCAGGCCAACTTTTGTTCAAAATCCAATTTTATACATTTAGCTTCTCAGGTCCTATTTCCTTAATCAGAATTATGAGATCCTGTAGCCTACTTTAGAGGTTGTTTTTGACAGGGAGATATCAAATGTCAAGTACTGTACCTGTTAGTACATAGCCAAACAAACAACCTAATAAATGGTACTTGTTAGTGTTGATCTCAACATGATGTTCATGTGATTACTATCAGTGAACTCCGTGCCAGATCTCTCCTTGATACAGAGATCAGGTAGCCTTCGATATTCCAGAGCCACATAACACCTGATATCAAGTGTGTACGTTTTAATCACATAGCACTTTTGGTTATAACAATCACTATATCACAAGCTTCTTGAGGGTAAGTAAATATAGTTCACTCAATATTTACTAGGGGATAATGCATGCTTCTCAGACCTGTGGATTTCAGACAGGCTGGGTTACCCCATGTCATGGAGCTTACATTCTGAAAAGCAGCTTATCAATGAAAATACAAACAAACAGCTCAGAAGAGATGAGGCACTAACAATTATAGCAATAGTTTTTTTTTTTTTTTTTTTTTTTTCTTTCATTTTTGGCAACTTGATTTCATCCAGGGCTTCCTTGTCTTAGTCCCTTACAAGAAAATGAACCTTCCTCCCCCCACCCCCATCTCCTTTAGCGAGTCATCCAAAGGAGAGAAATATTAGGGCGGCCTCCCCTACTAGTCAGTCTCCATCCTGCTCCTTCTAGCTTCCTGCGTGGCATGACAATCTAGAAGCATTCTGCAGCCCATATCCTATTCCTCCCTGGCCTTTGGGAAGTTGGCTCCACTGCCTGAAGGAGACATTTTAGGAGAGGTTTCCATAGAAACACAAATTTTCCCTCCAGATGCTCGTGTAGTTTATCCCTTTATTTTTAAATGCACATTATTTTTTGCACCAGTGTTTGGAATCTTATTTCCTTCCGTTTAAGTACTACTGAATCTCTAGGAACTTAAGGGCTCTGAATCTGCAGTCACTGTCTTTTTTCGTCATGCCTCCACGGTTGAGAGGGACACGGACAGCAGCTTGGTGCCATAATCCATCCTTTCTCAGTTCATATTCAGTGTTCCTGTCAGCATCCCTTCCGTGTTCAGCGTTTAGCCCTCAATTGCCAGGTTTTCCGCTGGAGTATAGAGCACGTCTTACAAACCCATCGTTAGACCTCCTCCTCTGCTACAGACCCTCCTGGTCTTAGGAACGTCCTCTCCGGGGTCGCTGCATACTAAATATTCTCAGTGGGTGGGTCTATGCTTTCTTATTACCATAACCTTAGTTTGATCACTTTGGGTTAATTTAAGTGCTATCCCTTTTTTGATACTAGGGTTTTTGACTAGTACGTCCCCAGCTTTTAAATCTTTTATTTTATTTTATTTTTTGATTCAGGATCTGTCTAAGTTACTAGGTAAGTTTCCAGTTTGTGTTCAAATTTGTGGTCGTCCTGCCTCAGTCTCCAAGAGTGTGTGGAATTCAGCAATGTGCCGTCATGCCTGCTAAAAGCACTATTTCGGCTTTCTATTTCATACCCATTCTTCTCTCCCCTCCTTTAGTGTTAGACATAAAATCTACCTCCTTGTTCCTTAGAGGTAAATCCACTCACATTGACCCTGGCCCCTCCTATCCATTCTTAATTCACACTCAGTAGTATTTCCTAAAGGGGACATTTCTTGGCCTCTTGAGACCCATAAGCTTTCTTGTTACACTTCTCATAATTGTAACGAAATCATTAGTTAAGTCTTTTCACTGTTATGTTTCTCTATTAAAATTCAAACTCCTTTAGAAATTACATTTTATTAACTTCAGTACAATATTTACCTGCATTTTCTGAAAAAAAATATAAATTGTCCTATTAGGGAAATAGTAATATTTAAGCACAAGAAATAAGAAGAAGTAAGTAGCTAAATGAATTATGCTGTGTGCATTTATGGAGGAACATTTCCTCCAAGGAGACAAGAATTTATATCACCTGTTGTGAAACAGCTGGGAAAAATAAATCTGTTTTGGTTTTAATGAAGCCATCATTTGATATGACACAGATCAAAACAAAAGGTAAGCCTACTCAGGAGCTGTACTCTGTGATCTTCTGTGCAAACAATGTACACCTTTGCTGCTTCTCTGTACAGCTAAGGAGTGAGACAGTAGAACTGTTAACATGGGCCAGAATTCTCAGTGGGAAGAGAAGAGAAAGGAAAAGGAAGAGGCAGAGAAACACAGAGAACACAAGGCAATGGAAAGAAAGAGAAAGATCCCATCCAGTGAAGAAGGAAGAAGTGAAGGAATCCACACACAGTCTCCACGATGATTGTCAAGGCAGCAGGAGCAAAAGGTGACACACAGGGCTAGGAGCAGAGGCTCTGAGAGATGGAACAGGCCTCTCAGGACCAGAGAACTGTGGGACATGGTATAGTTCCAAGAATTTTGTGCTAACCATGGGCGAGGAAGCTGATTCATGAGATGATTTCTTTGAGCTTGCAAGTCAAACTTAATTATTATCGTCAAGGGTCACTGAATCTCTCTGACGTGCTGGGCAGCCTTTTCCTTAGTCTTAAATATTACTATTCCACTAATAAAGCCATACTTCTATTTTTTCAGTTGTGTTAAATGTTCACATACTTGTTTTACTCATTAAAGAAATTGACTCTCAAAAAGCATAAGGTATCTATCCAGAATCCATCTGTCTCCAAAGCTGGGCTCATTCCCTGTATGTGCTACCTGGTCTACTCATAGAAAGTGGTGGAGGTGGAGTGCACTATTCTATAACACAATGGTGAAGACCCTACCAGGTGAATATACTACATGGCACTGAACTGAACTTTCTAACAATGAAAAACTGCTTGACAAGGGAGAAGTTCTCTGAGAAACTCTTTTACTGGGGGGATTCACCTTGTTGTTCTTTATGAATAAAGCAAATCTAGCCTCTTTTCAGCCAGCTGTGATGCTTTGCTATCTGACACCCTCCAGGGATTTCCCCATGGACACAGGATGAAATTCATAATCCTCCCTCTGGCTCATGCCGTGTTGTCCCAGCCTACCTCTGCAGCTCCAGGTGGCCCTCTGCTCCTGGGTTCTGCCTCCTTCTCAGCCATGCTGGACTTCTTTTCCCTGCCAGTCCTCACACCTAGCCCAGAGGCTTTACAAAGGCCACTTTGTGGAATGTTCTATCCTGTATTCTTCACCTGGCTTGACCCAGGCAACTGGATTGTAAGGAAAGCCTCCCTACATCTGTGATGGAACTCAGGGTCACATGGCTTTCCAGTCATGTCTTGCCTCTGTCCTCATAACATAGCATGACAATTCTCTCTGAATCTCTGGTCCAGTGATGATGGGGTTATGCCCACCTGCCTCACTAGTTATATACCAGACTCCAAGAAGCCAGCATGTCTCATTCAATGTGTCCCAGCCTGTACTACAGCCATAGTAAGAACCCAAAGATTTTTGATTGACTATTACCATAAACTTCATCTAGAAATACTATAGAACAAGATGTCCAAAATGAGTGAGATAGAAATATAGATGAAAACTATTAAAAGCTTTGCTAGCAATAAAATGTCATGTAGGTATAAAAATTACTTGGAATAGGGTAAGAATGATTTCTCACTCAACTCTTACCCATTCACACACAGTGCACCAGCCTGCTTCACCTGCCTCACGGTTGTATGTCGCTACTCTCACATATATTTGTTTTGCACCAGTTTCCCCTTTATTCCCAATACCTCTCTGAAAGCTAGTGCCAAGATCCTCAGGCACGATTTAGAAAATGAAAATCCCAATGTGTAGCCACCAGTATTCATGTGAAAACAAGAATGAAGGCAGCCTGGCTCCGAATCTACTGAGAGCCATGGAGGTATTTCTGAACAAATAATTTTGATATCACCGTCCTAGTATTTTCCAGAATTATGTTAAATAGGAGTGGTGATCCTGGACTTCCTGGTCTTGTTCTAATTTTGAATACATGTGGGGCCCAAAGTGGAAACCTGAATTTCAGGGAAACAAAGAATCTATTATTATGCAAACAACTTGAGATGTTAAAAAAGAGAAAACAAAAAGATAAGCAAACAGACTGTATAGTGCCACCTGGCTTCTAAAATAGCTCCCTCTCGAGCTTCAGTGGGTGTCAGCTCATCAGAAGCAAAGGTCTCTAATCACAGAGAAAGTGTTTTACTTGAAAGATTTCATTTTCTATTTCTGTAACTTTTCCAGTGGTGTGATTGTATATTCAAAGAAAAGAGTCACAGGAGATCATGGATATTCCCCTTGTATTGAGAAAGATCTCCACTTCTTTTGCCAAGAAACAAATTGGCAGTAATGCCACATGCTTATTCAATCAGCACTAGATGCATGCCAGACACAGTGCTTGGCACTGGGGGATAGAACTATGGAGCAAACGCAGAAGACTCCCGACTTGATGAAAGTAGCAGTCTGCACTTTGAACACATGTGAAATTTTCCCATCTCCCAAAACTTCCTTGCTATTAAAATATATGTCTTAACCTGTTGGGATGGTTCACACCTGTAAGTCCAACACTTTGAAATGCTGAGACAGAAAGATCTTGTATTCAAGTCTACCCAGGCCAACTTATCAACTTGGTGAAAAGCTGCCTTGAGAAACAATTAAATAGCTAGAAATGAGGCAAGTGTGACAACCCAGGGTTTAATACTCAGTTCAAAAAAATGTAATGTGGAATTTTATTATTTTTTTTAATTCTTACACACAGATATTACTTCTCATTATCATCCCAACAACCCTATAAGAACTGCAGGAGTAGCTCTATAAAAAACAAAGCTGGCTGAGGAGACACATGCCTGTAACACCAGCACTCACGAGGCTGTGTCAGGAGGATGGTTTCGAATTTATGGCCAGTGTGATACGACTGCTCACATAATGGGAAGCACCATTTTAGACCAGAGGATTTCTGATTATATCTCCTCTCGAGTGGTATTGAAGTGATAACCCTGGATCAAGTGGAAAATTGAGTTGTATTTCACATATACAGATTTAGATATTTGTTTAACTTCCCACCCCCCTCATGATTGTATGAACTTGAAAGTAACTACCTATTTTTGTAGACCTTGGTTTATCTTCAAGTTGAAAATAATAATAGGATTCAAGGTAAAAGAAAATGCCTAGCATATATTATCTTGACAAAGTGAGTTCAAGAGCAGAAAAGTTAATTGTTTATCAAGACAGCTTTTTGCCAAGTTGGTAAGTTGGCCAGGGTAGGCTTGAACATGAGATCTTTCTGTCTCAGCATTTCAAAGTGTTGGACTTACAGGTGTGTACCATCCCATCAGGTTAAGGCATGTATTTTAATAGCAAGGAAGTTTTGGGAGATGGGTAAGTTTCACATGTATTCATGACATGTGTGCATCCTTTATTATTTTTGTCTTCTATTTTGCTTTCCTTTTTTGAGACAAGGTCTTGATATGTAGTTTCTGAGGTGACCTTATGTTGTGTCCCTTCTACCACACGGAGAGCAGCAGCACAGGAAAATTTCACATTTATACCAATTCCCAAAGTTTATTGTTCTAATGAGCTTATGATTCCCCACTTGAGAGAATGTTGCAACTGAGGATCAGACTTTGAGTAACTTTACTGTAGATCAATCATTCAGCGAAAAGGAAGTAGTTGAACCAAGCAGTAACTTCTGCATTGACATTCAACTATAACAACATAGAGTCAAGATAATATATGCTAGGCATTTTCTTTTACCTTGAATCCTATTATTATTTTCAACTTGAAGATAAACCAAGGTCTACAAAAATAGGTAGTTACTTTCAAGTTCATACAATCATGAGGGAGGTGGGAAGTTAAACAAATATCTAAATCTGTATATGTGAAATACAACTCAATTTTCCACATGATCCAGGGTTATCACTTCAATACCACTCGAGAGGAGATATTATCATGAGAAATCCTCTGGTCTAAAATGGTGCTTCCCATGATGTGAGCAGTCGTGTCACACTGGGCCTGGAGTCGATCAACATGAATTGGTGTGAACAAGGGCCAGAACTAGAATATTCAGTCAGGAGTTTCACATGAATTGAACAGCTCTTGGTGCCATCTTAAATGAGTTTGATTTTTACTGATATATCAGAGTTTGCCCATGGAAAGAGAATGACATTTCTTTCTTCTAAAAACCAAAAAAAATTAAGAGCATAATTTTGGGAGTATCGCTGTAATATAAAGGAAGGTACATCTGGCTGTCACATACGATTCATGCAAGAGAAAGTAGGAAGGTCAGCTGGACAGCAAGTTAAAGTCCTGGGCCCCTTCTAGTAAAAAGAAATCATTAATGTTTGACTGACCTTATCATATAGAAAATGTTACATTTTTAGTTATATAGGTCTTGCTTTAACTTGGTCTTAACCATCCAGCAGAAAAGTATAACCATGATGCATAAAAAGTGAAGCTATATTAATATGCTGAGCTATAAAAGGCTCAAGTCAACAACTTCAGATAATGGCAGGTTGTGCAGATAACTCATGGATTATTGGAGTACAGTGGATTATTTTGCTGAATTCAAGTGCCTACAATCTATGGCATCAAGTATGTAAAGGTCCCTTAAAGTCTTCTCCAAACACAGCTTCTCTAACAGCAATGGAACATCCATCTCTGACAAAACAAAACAAAAACAGAGGAAGTAATAAAAGATTGTTTTATTGTGGTAATATATATATATATATATATATATATATATATATATATATATATATATATGATAGGATAGATATACAGCTACTTTCTCAGTTCAATGAGATTAAAGGTTTGTACTAATACTGTTTAGACAAAAGATCATGTCTGTAACTTGCCCTCTGAATAACTAGTACATAGACAACAATATACAATTCATTAATTATTATAACTGTCCTACTAACCTGTTTTGATGTTTCATTGCTATTTTATCTTTTTTTCATTAAAATGAATAAAAAATATATTGTGTGTCACCAATGACAGACTACAGAATGAACCAAGCAGACAAATACCATGAGCTTTAACGCCTAATACATGATGAATCGGAAGCTGCTATTTTTTTTCTTAAAATACTTGAAACCTCTGAGGATTTTCAAGCAGTATGTAAAGGGGCTATTGCTGCTTCTCTTACAGAGTTCAGAATTCTTAGTTGAAAGAGATTGCAAAGGTTCATTACTACAATGTCCCCCAAGTTGTGCGATCCAGGGCAATTGTCACATATGGCCACTGGCCACTTGACATGTAAGTAGTCCAGTTTAAATTTCCGGTACATATAAAAAAAAACACGCTGAAATATGAAGATTTATTGCTGAAAAATGAGGTAAAATCTTAAGATGTTTTATGTTTGTTACATAGAGTTTTGACAACACTTCAAATATCTTAATTGATTACTAAAAGTCATTTTACCTTTGTGACTTTCATGTTGCTGGTAAAAAACAATATGTACTACCTCAAGGGAGAGAGGTTTAATTTGGTTTATAGCCTCAGAAGTTTCAATTCATGGCTTGCTACCACCAAGTTAGAACTGGCTCAGGGAAGGGCTCAGTAGTGGGAAGCTGCTCTTCCTGTGGCGGCCAAGAAGAAGAGAGGGCAGGGAGGATCCAGGGACAGGAGATCCCTTTCCTTACCATAACCCAAGGTCCTGCCTCTGAGCATATTCTACTTTCTAAAAGCACAGTCAGCTATGAACTCATCAGGGGCTAGTGCACATTGAGGTAGCACACTCATGATACAGTCACCTTTTGCACCACTTCTGGACCCATGAAACTTTTTGGGTTACACCTAAACTATAATATGCACCCCTGATTGCCAAAAGACTCCTGCCTATCTAAATAGACAATGTGAATTTAGTTCATCATGAAGAGTTGCTAAAGTCTTAACAGTTCTAGCACTGGTCAGAAATTCAAACTCAAATCTCCTCTGAGATGGAAGGCAAAGTCTTTGTTGTGAGACCCTGTAAAATAAAAAAAAGTTAAATGTTTCCAAAACACAGCAGCACAACATAAACATTTCTATCCTGTAGGAGAGATAGGGAAATAGAAAGGAGTCAGACCAAAGCAAGAATGGAACTCAGAAGTGAAAATACTAGAATTGATAGATAACTCCATGTCCACATGGACCTGGGACTTCCAAAGGGCACTGGCAGCCGCCGTCTGCTGCTTTCCTTGGCAGACATTTCACATCCTGGCACCTCCAGTGTACTGGGGTAACCCTGCTCTCTTGCATAGCTTTATGCCTTTCCCTCTCAGGATCGCATGGCCTGGCCTCCCAAATCTTCCTTTAAATCAGAGTGAAAGCCTCCTGACCCCACAACTTCTGTATTCCACCTATCTGTCAAAACAGCACCACATGGACACATCGCAGCATGCAGCCCCTGTGCTAAGTGGGCTCTGAGGGTTTGGATAGATGAAGGAAGGGATGCCCCTAAATGAACAGGATGCCAGGGAGCTCTCAAAGCAGTCTTGAATCTGTGATGGGTGGGATATCCGGCCAATTCCAGCGATTTCATAATTTATTTTCTAGTCTCCTGGTACTTTTTCGTACCAGAAATTAAACTCAGGGCCTCACACTTGCCAAGCAGCTGCTATGCCTCTGAGCCACAAATCCAGCTTTCTTTTTGTCCCCCAAATGAAACAGAGTTTTTAGTCCAGTTTCGAACAGAATATTGTTCCCAACTGAAACCTCCTGAGCCGTTAGCTGCTTGTATCTCTACCAGTATTCTCATCTTCTGAGCTCTGAGCAGTGTTATCTATCCGTTACTGTGTACAACATTCTAAAGCTTCTCTGGCCAGAACCATAAACCTCCCAAACCTGTCTCTAACCCTGTTCCAAAGGCTTCTGAACCACATGCCCAGGTCTGATCAGAGCAAGGCCTCCGCCTCTTCAGTTCCAATTGGCTGTACCAGTCACTTTCAGTTGCTGAGACACTTCATCCTGATTCCCATAAATGAAAGAAGTGATTTACTGAAGATCGCAATTTCAGTGAGTTCTGTGCAAAGCAGTCCACTTCCAGGGCAGAAGCAACATGGGGGAAGGTGGAAAAGAACAAAGCAGATGATTCCAGGCAGCCAAGAGGCAGCCAAGGCAGGAGCTGGCTGTAAGAATACCCCCAGCTTCCCCTATTTGCTGATGGGACACCCCCTCTTCACAGCGCATTTGGCAATGGACTAACACTTGGGTCCATGCACTCATGAGAGCAAAGCTGCTATATCTCCGTTACCTCCCACAGCCCTACCTCTGAACACATGTGACTTTCGAGGGAGTGGCGTAGATCTAAAACATCACAACCTATTTTTTTTTTTTTTTATGTTGGTTACTAGAAAATCTAAAGTTGTGTATGTCATTTGCATGCTATTTATTTTGGATAAGGGTATAGTACAGAATTCCTGATAAACTTTACTTTGCTTTTTAACATAGCTATAAATAAATATTTACTGACCTCTCAGGAATTCCATTGTATTGTCCAGCTGTGGGTGGGACGAAGGAGATTTTGTTCTAACTACAATAGATTCTGTCAATTTTACCCACTGAAAACCGTGATGCCCCAGGGTGATCAGACTTTGCTCAGCTGCCCTATATCTCCCAGGATTCCCTTGTCTCATAGACCTGCAGTTGGCTTTACTATCCTTATACAATACACTATCCGGGTCTTCTATGAGTCTTATTGCTCTGCTTTAAATGTTCATTAGCGCTTCATTTGGGGGAATTAAAACTTCTTTAAATGTCTGAAGGGAGCCCAGCCCCTGAGACCGGGCAGAAACAGCGCGGCCGACTCCGCCATCCTGCTCCATCCCGCCTGCCCCCGCCCAGCCCCTGAGACCGGGCAGAGACAGCGTGGCCGACTCCGCCATCCTACTCCATCCCGTCCGCGCCTGCCCAGCCCCAGAGACCAGCCTGAGACAGTGGCTGACTCCAGCGGCCTCCTGGATCCCGCGCCAAGCTCTCCCAACGAGAGCGAATTTACAGGACTCACCAGGTGTCCCAGATCAGTGAGAGTGTGGTGAGTCTGAGGGAGAGCCTTTGGCTTCTTCCCACATGCGCTACGCGGATCCCTGTCCCCAACCCCTCCAAGCCAGTGACTGGCCTGAAACCTCAGGTCCCACTCACCAACACCTCCCTGGAACCCCTGACCTAAAGCCCACTTATTGAGTGGGAATTTCCCCGATTCTCTGGGCATCAAAGGTCAGTGAGTGTAGAACCTCAGGCCCGTCGTGCCTGAGATACATTTCCCAGGGATTAAGCTGCCCGTCACCTCACGTGGCCCAGTGACAGCTCCAGGCACACTGTGCCAGAGAAACACTTCCAGGTGATTACTGGTCCCACCCCACAGCCCCAGACCCAGT